>CAUYQG010113671.1:0-21423 GCA_963574415.1 Tarsius wallacei
ATTTACTGAGTACTCACCATGTGCCAGACATATTTTTTATAAGTTAAATACATTCATGATTCACTGACTTAAACAAAATAAACAACATGCGGATATTCATATATATTTTTCATTCTCTCTCTCTCTCTCTCTCTGTCTCTCTGTGTGTGTGTGTGTGTGTGTGTGTGTGTGTGTGTGTGTAAATGTGAGTGAATGGTGCTTCTGGAGTTGTATATTGCTGCAATTTCTTGTTTTCCAAATATATTTGACTTAGAAATCCAATCCTCCTCTCTCCCAACCATTTGTTGTTATTTGCTAACTACCTTACTATTTTTCAATTGTTTTTATTTACTAGACCCTAGAATCTCTATCCTATACCATCTATAATAGAAAATGAGGTGTTGTAAAAATAAGCATCAAACACTTATTCAATCTATCGTGTTTATTTTCTCCAGAATGTTCATTTTAAGGAGAATCAATCTTGAATATCTGTTTTTGGAGTTACATGTTTGGATTAGCATCTTGATTGAGCAACTTGGAACCATAGATACTAGTTTCACTGTTAGCTTACTGGTTTGGAGCAGTGATTTTCAACATGTAGCATGCACCCAAATAAACTGGAAAGTTCGCTAAACAGATTGCTGAGCCCTAACCCTAGAGTTTCTGATTCAGTAGGTCTTAGATAGGGCCCAGGGATTGGTATTTCAATAAATTACCCGGTGATGACTGCTGGTTCAGGTTCTACAGTTAGAGGACATGTGATTTAGAGTCTAAAATGTGAGCAGACCAATCTAACACATATCCTGTCTTCAGCACTCACCATGGAAATGACCACTGACAAATTATGTAATTTTAGTTCTCTCATCTAGGAAATAGGCATGATTGTATTCCTACCTTGTCAGGTTTGTTGGCTATATTAAATGATGAACAATTATTTAATATTCTGTAACTTAAAAGCTTCTGCATTTAAAGGCTGATCTAAATGCCTCTTTTTAAAAATTATTTTATACAACCAGATGCCAGTATTTTTTGGCCTAAAATTTATCTTATACATTTTAATTGATGTCACTTACTTTAGTGAGACTTATTTTTTTTCCTCAAAATAGCTAGAAAAGAATAATATGAATGTTTCTGTTACAAACAAAAGATAAACACTTAAGGTCATGGATATCCCAAGAACACTGGTTTGATCTTTACAAATTATATGAATATATTAAATGTATCCCCAAACTATGTACATCTATTCTTCATCAATTAAAAATGTTTTAGAAAGTTCTTATTTCTTTAGTAAGACTTTTAAAGTTCTATTTGAAATTAGAAGATAAATAAACACATATTACATTATGCAATTTCTTAGACTTTTTATTTATGTGTTCTCCAGTGAATATCATACAGTATTGAAACAGGAACTATGGGTCCTCCTAATTAAAATAGTTGGCTCTGGTACCTTTGTTATTGAATTTTTAGTTGGGAAAGCCCTCAGGTGGTTATATAAAATTTCAAGAAATGTTATTCGTTACTTCATTTTTATTTTATGAGACTAGGAAAAGCACTCTGCTAAAATTGTAAGTCTGTTTTCAAAATCAGAATGCCTTGGATTTATAAAGGAGAATTTTATATAGAATTTTATATAGAAAAGCAAGAATTCTCTTCCACTTTTATTTTATAACAGATTCAGCAAATATTTATTGACTGACACTTGAGTTTAAGTCACTTCAAGATATTCTAGATACTATAGCATAATTAAAACTTGTGTCTTGGCGTTTTTATAATTTTGTGGGGTCATCTAGTGACATAGTCAGTGGAGGAACATTTGTCATGATGAATGCATTTAAGTGACGTACAAGGCACTGTAGAATTCTTAGGTGAGGGAGTCATTTTTGAATCAAGAAGTTTGAAGTCTAGAAACGTGAACCTAGTAATCTAAGAAGACTTGGAGATAAGAACATATTTGAAATATATTGTGGAAGGTGAGTTAAAGTATTACAGAGAGAGGATCGATAGTAGCAGTTATAAGTGTGCTCAGAAGGAGACCAATATGAAGGAGGCACAGATAAAAGAAAGCACAAGATGTAGTAATTATGAACCCATGAAATGTGCATATCTGGATGTCTAAGCAAAGTCAAATATAATAGTTAAAGAGGGATATTGTATAGAAAGTTATTCCTCTGATCTTGATGAATTAAGACTTTATTCCCAGAACAGCGATGAGCAAACGATGACCTGTGGGGAAAATCTGGCCTGATGCCTGTTTGTGTAAATATGGTTTCATTGGAACGTGGCCATAACCATTTATTTAAGTCTTATCTGAGGCCGCTTTCATACTACAAAGGTAGAGTTGAACTGTTGTAACAAAGACCATATGGCCCTCAGGGTCTAAAGTATTTTCGATCTAAACTCTTACAGAAAAAAATCAATTCTCTGACCCCAGTTACAGGGCAGTGCAGTAAGAAGTGCCAGTCTGTTGCTTGCTAGTTATAAGTACTGCACATGACCAGGTAAGGAGCTTTTGCCAGAACGCAAATTAACTCACTGCTTTCTTTACCAAGAAAGCCTTGCTATGAAAAAAATAAACAATCTCAGCTGATCTGGACTGTTTCTTAGTATAAATTGATATGCTCGTATATCCTAGCGAGGCTTTTCATTTGCTTACAGAGCACTGCCATCCAGTTTAGTTCAAGGACCTCACTTGGAGTCAAGAAGGATATATTGAAGATTTCTAGGCAGCAGAATAGGATCCGATGTATATTTTAGAAAGAGCCAATAAGATCAAATGGAAGTCTTTTGTTGTTTGTTTGTTTTTTGTCTCTTCTGGAATACTTGAAAGCACACATGTGGAACTTTGGAGTCCACTATAGCTAGTTCCAAACACTGGGGAGTCAGTCAGTAAGGAGTTTCTATCCTTATTGTATAATAAGGAATACTCCTTTTTCCATTAATTTGTATCCTAAAATCCCACACAAGAGCTCTGATTGGTCTGGCTTGTTTACAAAGCCCACATACTCCAGCATTTGGTGGCTCAAGGACTTTGTTCATCAATAAAGTACCAACTCCATTAGACGGGGAGCAGTTCCTCACAACTAGGGGTGGTTTACCACGACACTAAGAAAACACTATGGAAACTATTGAAGACTAGCGATACTGAACACCATCTTAGTTCATTCGGGTGGCTATAACTCAATGCTATAAACTGGGTTACTTATAAACAGCAAATATTTATTTCTCACAGTTCTGAAGGCTGGTGAGGCTAAGATCAAGGTGCTGACAGATTCAGTGTCTGGTGAGGGCTTTCTGGTTCCTAGGCAGCACCTTCCAGCTGTGTCCTCACGTGGTGCTAGAGCTGAGCTAGTTCTTGGGGTCTCTTTATAAGGGCCATACTATCACACTTGAGGACTTTGTTCTCATTCCTCGTGACCTAATTTTCTCTCAATGACCTCACCTCCTAATAACATCATCTTAGGGACTAGGATTTCAACATATAAATGTTGGGGGTGGATCCCAAAATTCAGGCTATAGCAAATTCTTTGTAATTTTTGCTACTTACAGAGTTATTGTTCATGACAACTTTTCGTAGATTATATCTTGCCACATATGCTAAAGCAGCCCATGGTGTCACAGTAAATCGAAGGGCAGATCTCAATCCCAAGAATGAGCCTGGAGTATGTCTCTCATGCTGTGTACGTCCTGGTTAAAAAGTTAATGGGCCTACAAACAAATATTTTGATTTGTTCATGAAAGCTTTTTTTTTTTTTTTTACTAATTGAATTGGAGTAACTGCCTAGGAGATTCTCAGCAAAGGAAAAAACAGTATTTTAGTTATTTAATCTGTGTAATTTTAATACTTTAAAAACTGATTATCCTATGACACCTAGGTGATTTTCTTTAAAATAGTATGAACTATAAATCAGATCCCTTTTTATAATGACTTTTTAAACAACTTGTACATCATCACCTTGGATCTTTACTTTTGCAATACCTGGAAGTTTAATACAACTTTCTTAAAACGTTTACTACTATGTGGTTTATGATTGGTTTTATTAGAAAAAGACATGCTTCTATAAAACATTTCACTTCCTACTCTGTATGAGAAAAGATAATTTGAAGGTTGGTAGAGAGATGCTGATATTTTATGGGTGACAGCACTCTTAGCTGTGATCATTATGGCCGTGCTTATTCCAGGAGAGGAGATGATTTTTTTTTTTTTGTACATGCTTGAATGATCTCATACCAGACACAGGCAAGTGTTTGTGCGATTCTTCATTTTTCCATTAGGAATCAAACACACATCATGTGCTCTCAATTAATGCTTATAAGACTAGTGACCAATTGATCTACTGCTACATTGGTATTGTGTTCACAGTTTGATACAAATACACAAATGCAGTTTTGTTGTTTGGATTTTTCAAATTGATCTTCTGGCATCCCCTTTTTCCCCCTTTTTCCCTATATGTGGAAGGGATAGTTCAGAAATATATAATGTTAGAGAATTATTTCTGTAATGTGTCTTATATTTGTCCGCGTGACTGCATTTTTTGGAATTATGTTGAATTGAGAAATTATGCATTAATTTTTATTTCAATTGTGTGGCTTCTAGGACCTCTATTTGAAGAACTATTGCTCTGATGCTTTTTATTGCTATGATTGTGACGTTTAGTCACTTAATTCCTGTTCCATGGTCTCTAGATCTATTAGCTTTGTTCTGACTGTCTTTTCTTCCTCCTTCTCTCTCTTTTTTTTTCTTTTTTGGCCTCGGCCTGTAATAATTATTAACTTTTTATGTATTATGTCATCAGAATCTATAATTTCTGTCACTCTCTTGGTGTTTATATTTACACATGTGCATGACAATTTTGAACTCACTTTTTAATTTTACATATTTTTTGAAGGCATACTGTGCACCAGGCACTGTGTAGACAACAAGATAGACATGGTCCCTAATATAACAATAAACATGCTAACATTTTGAGATGTTTTATGCAGTTCTTCCTTGTATATAAATTCATACAAAATATGTATGTATTACAACACATACATATATGCATATATTTGTATACACACACACACACATACACACACATATACTGTTGAACATCTGGTATAGTACATGGTATATCGTAGGCGGTCAATAAATGTTACATTCATTAAATGTGATACAAATGTGTTCTTCCATTCACTGGTTGGTCTTTTCATCACCATATTGATAAACAGAAATCCTTATTTTAAATATAATCCAGTTTTTAAAACATTTCCCTGTATGGTTAGTGTTTTTTATATACTGTTTATAAAAAAAACTTTATCTCTCTCACATTATGAAGATATTGTTATCTTCCATAGGCTTTCATTCCAAGTAAAATCTACCAGGAATTTTTTAGTTTTGAATTCTGTGAAGTTACAGGTTAAATTTCATTTTTTCCCCCCTCATGGCTAAGTAATTTATTCAGTTCACTTACCGAAAAGATTATCATTTCTGCCACAGCTCTGACAAGCCAAACTTTTCAGAAATCAGATGTCCAAATATATGTGAATCTGTTTTAGGACTATTTCTTCTAGTTCTGTGGCCTAGTAATTGTTTTTTTCTTCAATACCACTCTGTCTTAATTTCGTAGTTTATGAGGCTACTAGAACAGCAAGAACAACAAAAACCCATAAACTAAAAGGCTTATAAACAATAAACATTTATTTTGCGTACTTCTGGAGACTGAGAAGTCCAATATCATGGTGCTGGCAGACTTGCCGTTTGGCAAGGGTCCATTTCCTTGTTTATAGATGGTGTCTTTTTGCTTTCTTCCCATGGTGGAATGAGTAGCTATCTCCCTGGGGTTTCTTTTGTAAGAGCACTAATCCCACTAATGTGCCTTAATCACCTCTCAAAACATCCTACATACTAACACCATCACCTTGGTATTTCTGATTTCAGCATATGAATTTGTAAGGGACACACACATTCAGACCATAGCACTTGATTGCTATACCTTTATAAGTAAGTAATCTTGATATCTGTTTAAGTCCTCCAGTTTTGTTCTCCTTCATGATTAAATTGGCTATTCTTGGCTCTTTGCATTTATATATGATGCTTAGGATTAGTTTGCCAGTTTCAAAAAAACATTATTGGGAGTGTATTGAGGTTTCATTGAATATTTAAATCCATTTGTGAAGACTTGATAAATTTAAAAATACTGAGTCCCACAATTCACATACACGGTGTTGTGCTGGAGTCTGTACTGGTTCAGGAGAGCTGATGGGGTGTATCTCTTCCCAACTCTCATTCCCACTGGGAGGCAGAGGCGTGTTATGTAAAGATGTGTATGGGATCTTACATATATTAGTGTTCATTATTTATTTGAAATCAATTTTAACTGTTGCATGATATATGTAGTTTTGGGGTACATGTGATAATTTAATACATTCTTATATTTGTAAAGAACAAAGATTGGTATACTTGGGATATCTATCACCTTAAGTATTTGTCTTTTTTAATGCTAGAAACATTCAAATTATTCTCTTCTGGGTATTTTCAAATATTCAATAGATTATGGTAAACTATAATCACTCTATATAGTCACTGACTATATATAAACTCTGTGCTAGTATCTGTAAATCCACTTCTCTTTATCCCCCTCTCCTAGTCTATTAATAAGACTTTTACAGGGTTTAAGGAGTGGATTTGGGGACATAATACTACTCTCATTTTTTAAAACAATTTTATTTTAAAGATGTGGTGTACGATACAGGGTTAGGTATTCAAAAGGTCATAAGAGATTATTGTAAGAGATATGTGAAGACTAAATAGAGTGAATCAACATTAGTGAAGGACCATTTAGGAGGCTTATTACTCTAGGCAGAAGAAATAAAAATTTGACTTAGGTGGTGGTATTAAAATTAGAGAGAAATAGACAATTCAAACTATATCTCAGAAGTAGAACCCAATTTCATTGAGGAAATCTAGGTACAGTACATCAAAAGAGTTTCATTGTAAAGTAAAATAGAATTAAAATAATAGTGACGTTCACTTAAATAAAGTTTTGCAGATTAAATAAATTATGCACATATGGAAATGTGTATTTTTTTTTTTTTTTGAGTTGGAGTCTCACTGTCACCCAGGCTGGAGGGCAGTGGCACGCTCCCGGCCACCGCAGCCTTGACCTGCTGGGCTCCAGCGATTTTTCCACCTCAGTCTTCCGAGTAGCCGGAACTACAGGCACGCACTACCACGCCCGGCTAATCTTTTGATTTATTGTAGAAATGAGGTCTCGCCAAGTTGCCCGGTCGGGTCTCGAACCCGCGGGCTCAGGCAATCCACTCACCTCAGCCTCCCAAAGGCACGGGATTACAGGCTGAGCCACCGAGCCCGGCTTGTGTTTTTTTTATTAAATGTTTTTATTGTTGTTTCTGTATGCTAAATATATATATACATCTTTGTTCTGGGTGTCTCTGAGATACCGGGAAATTAAGCATGCAAGAAGCAAACCTGGAGGTACTTTTTCATTAAGATACGATTCAGAAAAATTAATATTATAACTCCACCTCTTAAAAATTATCTTAACTTATATTCTCTTTGGTTTGCAGGACACTAAAGTTCTCATTTCATTAGTAACTACTTATGGTATAGACACAACCACAAGTTACATTTCCCATGTGGTTAATTCATTAAATGGACCAGGTACTGTGTTAGATGTTTCACATATTCTATTTTTAAATCTTATCAAAACTATACAAAGAACCACCCTGTTTTACAAAATGAAAAGGTAATATGTTTAGAGAAGTTAGATAATCTGGCCAAAGTTGGTCATCTAGTAAGTGACAAGGCCAGAGGCCAAACCCTGCCATGTCTTTTGCAGACAATTATATTCCCAGGACCTTGGACAGCCACTGGCAAAATTGGAAAGACTGAGCACTCAATAAATGTGTGGTGACTGCATGAATACCTCTGTCTCTTTCTCCAACTATTTGCTATTAATAATTCACATTTCTTTTCTCAAAAGAATAATGAGATTTAAAAAATAAAATATATTTATAAAATATTTTATAAATATATTATAAAATATAAAATATATTTATTGCCAAAATACCCAAACTGCGAAGAATCACTGCTTTATTTATGCTTCAAAAATCTGTGTATAATCTAGCATGTCTTTAATGTTCTATTATTTCTCTTTTGAATTGGTAATGTAAGGCCCAAATTCTTTGTCTTTTATGGGAAGAATATATTGATCCATAATTGTTTTCATCATTATTTTTTCTCTTTTATTTGGTTTTAGAAAAAGCAAAGACACTTTTAAAATTTATCTGCAAGGTTATTGAAATATGTTGAAGTGAAACTGAGCTAAATTAATAAAGAGATAATAAATTTGAACTAAAAGCCTTTGAGACCAATGATTTGAAACCCAGACCAGTTTCCTATTTTTATTTCCTTCTTATTCATGTTTTCTTACTCTTTTTATGCTTCTTTTAAAGGCATTCAGTACTTTGGGAACTCATTTGACTCACATGAAAATGAGCTCTAGAAAGCTGATTAGGTGATTGGTGTTATCATTGCACAAAAAGCCAACCAAGTTATTAAAGATCTGGTAATTTCAGCTTCCGTGATAATATATACACATTGTCTCAATTGCTATCACTGCAGAGACTGTGGATTCAAAATCAAAACTGTAAAATAATTGTTTCCAATGAAGGTTATGGACATTAATTATTATATAAAATATCATACTTTTAGAAAATGTCATGGTGCAATAAAATATGGTCAGTGACAAACTATGTTATGTTTCATGATATTCTTCTTTTTTAATCTGATAAACACTTTCCCCAGAAATACTACAGATGGCTGGTACCTGTATGCTGATAGTTCTAATGGGAAATTTGGTGACACGGCTGACATCCTCACTCCTGTCATTTCACTCACGGGACCAAAGTGTACTTTGGTTTTCTGGACACATATGAATGGTGCCACAGTTGGTTCTCTCCAGGTACTGCTCAGGAAATCACATTTTCTGAATTTTTCCTATGAAAATTCATTGTGCATAATTTTATGTCATTAAAATATAGTCTGTTAATAAATGAAAATGGACAATTACCAACACTTCACTAGTTTCATAATGGTATAATTGAGTAAAAGCTTTAGCAAAATTGGACATGAATAACTAATAGATAATTCTTATTCTATTTAATTTATGAATGTCATCTCTATTCTCAGGTTACAGCTCCTGTGTAATACTATTTTGCACTTAAAATATATATCCTGTTGGTTTAAGTATCAATGTTCTGAGTAAAACACAACAAAATACACACACACACACACACACACACACACACACACACACACACCACACTTTGGTAATATCTGAATGTGTATTCTTACTGCCTTAGATGGTAAGAGTGCTGCAATAGTCTTTTTCAATTTGTTTCTTTATAATAGAAGAAAAAAGAATTAAATTGTTTCAAACTCACAAAATGCTGCAAGAATAGTACAGATATCACCAATATACCCTTCACTCAGAGATTCCATTTTTGTGCCAATTGTCCCAATAATGTCCTTAAGAGCAAAAAATCCAATACAAGATCACATATTACACCCAGTTATTCCTTTCTAGTGTCTTTCAAACAGGAATGATTTCTTAATCTTCACTAGACTTTTATGACCTTGATATTTTAAAAGATTTGAGTCAAGTCATTTTGTAAAATGTTTCTCAGTTTGGATGTGTTCAGTGTTAAGCATTTTTTGGATGTAATTATCACCAATATTGGGGTTTTTTATTGTATTGCATTTGTTAATTATATATCAATTCTATTATTTTTTGTTGCTTTAGTTATCAGTAAATATTTTGTGAAGATATATTTTAAGGCTATGTGAAATCTTGACTTCAACTCAATTTTACCCACTAGTTTTTGCCTCCGTTAATATTTTCTACCTAAATTAATTTTGCGATGTGGACTAATTGTGCTTTATAACTCCATTAGTCTGTCTACATTTGTGGGTTTGGTTTATTTTCATCTCTCTGTTTGTCCACTTATTGTTTTATATCAGTGTGGACTCATGAGTTTCTATTTTATTCAATGTATTGTAGTAAATTAGTATTATTTATTTGGTTCCCAGATTGTCTCGGATTTTGTCATAAATCTCTTTAAACTGACCTCTACCTCTCTAACAAGCCCCAGTGTTCTTTGAGCATTTTCTTTCTTTATGGCCAAGATGTTCCAAACTCTAAACTCATTTTTATCCTCTCCTCTGGAATTAACTACTTCTCCAGAAAGTGTTTTTTTTCCTTTTTTTCCCCCAAGATACATAGGCAAGGCCTCTGTAGTAGAGTAGTTCTGGAATACTAATGCAGATTCCCAAGTCTGTCTTCCCTAACTGGACATAACTTGCTGGAGAACGACATATAAGTTTCATAAGTAATATGTATAGACACATCACTTATAAAGATGAAGCCAACTCAATTTGGGAGCATTTCCACTTACACTCAGTTTCATAGTTTATGTGCAAATTCTAGAATTGTATACCATGAAGAGTTTTAGACCAAGGCTACCTGTCTAAAAGCAATCTATAGGTAAGGACTCTCCCCTTCTCAAATACCACTAGTTTGTCAAATCTGTTTCTAGCATATTTGCCTTCTTTTTTTCCCAGTAAAGAGAGAGAGGCTGACTACAGTCCAACTGCCTCACTACTTCATTCCCAATAGTTTATTTCCAATTTTGATAGGAGGTGCTTTTTCATTCCCTCATTTTATCACTGCTTTATTGTGTAATTTTCCTGGCTATTGTTATTCATTTTCCAAAAACATTTTAGGTGAAGAAAAGTTCTTTAAAAAAATAATATTTTAAAAATTGGAATATATTAAACTAATAGATTAAATTTAGAATTGTATTTTTATGATAAGGTGAGACTTCTTAACAGAAAAAAAACAGTTTAAAAGTATATTTTTGTACGTGCATGCAGGTGTGTGCTTAATAATCTAAAAGAATCCAAATAGTCTTATGGGTTGAAGTTATAATGTATTGGTTTACATTGGCTTTTAAAAAATGATTTTAGGCAAAACAATCATTACAACAGTAAAATGAGCATATTTGCCTAATGTTGTGGTTAAGATTAATGATTTGAAATATGCTTTCAGTTTTTCAAAATGAAATTTGGTACTAGTATATAAACAATTACCAAATCATATTAAATTTTTAAAAGTAATTGATTATCAAATAAATAAAATTGTACATATTATTTTTGTGCATGTATGATAAAATAACATTAAATGTTGTAATTCTATGCTGCTTGAACAAATCTTTCCTTACTGATTTGTATATAATATAGTATTCATGCAGCGATGCATTTTCTAGACATTTTAAAAATATCTTTCCAGAATAACTTTACTTATTAGTTAGGAATTATATTTTCTTGACATCAGCAATATGCTGAATTAACTTGAATTTTATAGAACAAAAAATTGAAGATATTTTTACCAGAAACATGCTTTTTCTATGACTCTGACTAGCTTTATAAAACAGTCTAAATTTAATTTTTTACAAAACATAATAAAACCATTAAATGTTATCTTCACTTAAAAGTCAAAACTTCTTTCACAAACCCTGTATTTGAATAATTCCTTGGTTGTATAAACTTACTTATAAAACGTAATATGAAATGATTAAATAAACTATCTAAGTCAGTTATCTTAAAATGTGAAATTATTCAGCTCTTCCCATGATCATCAGTAACTCTCTTCATGGCTTATTTTGCAACATTTTAAAAGAAGAGCCATAATGGTTTGCCTGCAGTGGCTATTCTACTCCTCTGGAATGAGGGTACAGTACTGATGAGAATTTGTTGGTTTCAAGGCTGTGAGGCAGGAATCTCTCAATGGCACAACAAATAGACGCCCCTCATCTCACCTGTTTGTGCTGTTTCAGTTAAATGGCCTCACACTTACATAATACAACTGCCACACTGAAACCAAGCTGATGAGAAAGCTCATCCCCAAGAGTGTTTTGGTTGGTACTTGCATGCTTTTTCATTTGACCGCACGCATATTATTTAATATATAAAATATATTAAATCTGCTGCCAGATTTGCAAAAAGCTGATGTAGTTGAGTTCTTAATGAAATAGTATCCAGATACCTCAGGACTTGACTGACAGATATTCATGCATACCTTTATTACACAAAGCTTGTGAGATACCCTAAGGGCACAGTGTTCGACCTTTAGTGTAGAAAACACAGCTATCTAATGGAAAAATGTCTCAGCTCTTCTCTCAGGGACTTCGTGTGGATCTTGAAATTCAGAAAAGCCACTGGAAACATTCTTATATGTTTGGAAGTTCTCAAGATAAAATGCTCCGACAACTTTTATTTGATTCATTTTTGCAGGTACTCATCAGGAAGGATAATGTTACATCTAAATTGTGGGCTCAAACTGGACAGCAGGGTGCACAGTGGAGGAAAGCAGAAGTGTTTTTAGGCATTCGTTCACATACACAGGTTTGTAATCCAAGAGTTATAGGATGAAGGTGTTGTGTTGATTTTTAAAAATCTTTTATCCTAATTTATTTCCTCCTCTCTCAGCCTTCTCACCTCCCTCCCCCATTCCCTTTTCTGTATATTGTATGGATGCCTAGACACAGTTATCACTCCACAGGGCATTTTCCATAAGGAATTTGTAGTTCCAAAATGCTCTGATTCCTTTCAATCAGACATTCATTCTTCCAGGACCATTTAATTTGAATAACAACCCCTCTCTTCTCTCTTCCTCTATTTTGCAAATAAATTCTCAGAGTTTGCGGAGTAATTAAATTACTTCAAATATTATTTAAAAGACAGTTTTTGAAAGCACATCTATTGTCGAATCTTATTATGCATAATAGGTTTAACTAATTTTCAAAATGTTTTGGAGAAGCGCAGTATTTTGTAATACTTTACTAGTCTTTTTGTAGATTATAATAATATTAAGAAGCTAAGAAGACCTATACCTATCTAGTAACGAAAGAAAAGTATAGCACAGAGATTGACATGTTTAAACTGAAAATGATTATGTGCCAAAATGTTTCATAAGGACTTTATTTTTTATGAATTATCAAGAAAATAAAAGCTCTATGGGCTGTGGTTTTATTGCAGATTTTCTTGGAAGATGAGGCTTAGCTATGAAGATTTGTTAAAATTTGAATAAGCAGAGTGAGAACCCAGAGTCATTTATGTAGGAGAACATTAACCGCCTGGGGCTTGATTTCATGAATTTAGAGCCATTTATCACTAGATAGAAGGGATATGATCCTTGCTAAATATTGCATTTCCAGTCCTCCTTATGTGCAGCTAGGGAAGCCAAGTCAGCTGTGAATGTTCAGTAAATGTGTCTACAATCACGTGCTTTCTCTGATAGGCCAGCCACTCTCAACTCCAAAGGGGGCACAGGCTTCCTTTGTATACAGACATCAATACAACAGTACACCCAATTTTTCTTGGAATGACGGGTGTAATAGATCCCACATATTTTTTTACCTCTCACTGAAATTCAGTTTTCTTACGAATCATTTTTAGATTATTTAGGATATGGTTAAAACCATGTTCAACTTGAAGTAGTAAAGACTGGATAGCAATTTAATAGCCTTGCGCAGTATGAAATTTATTATTCGAGCAATTTCAACTGTTCAACCTCCAAGGTTTTTAAACTGAGGTAAGAAGAAGAATCCTCAGCAAGAACATATAGAAGGTTCTACTTACCAGGCATAGGCTTCCACCCCAGGCAATGAATTCTTTTTGAGTGACAATGAATTCTTAACCAGTTCTGTGCATGTAGAATATTTGTATAGTAAAATGATGTTTGCAGTAATGTTGAAGGGGATTTCATCAAAGGGATCAATTATTAATTTAGCCATGCTGAAATTCTAAATTTTCATATATGGAAATTTGATTAAGGAGAAGTATAATGCTGTTGTTTGAATTGTAAAACTAAATACTGCATTTGAACATTTATCATTTCATGTGATGTACTGTACTTATTTCTTCAGAAAAAAACGTATTAAGCACCTACTATGTGCAAAACTATGCACAAGAGCTATAGTGATGAGTCAGGCACACTGTTCATGATACTTTCAATTCTAGCAATATTGTTGCCATCGGCCTCTCAAAGATGAGTCCCTCTAGCTCCTGAGGAAAAGTATAAGATATTTTTAGAAACTGTATTCTTAAGCAAACCTGGGAAGGTTGCATATTTTTATTTGGGAACTCCCAAATTTAAACAAAATCTTTCGTTATATCAATTTTTATAAACAGGACAGTCACATATATAGCATGTAATAAGTGCTAATTACTATTCTATGAATTTTTTAAATAGTTGCTCATTTTACTTTCACAATGGACCTATGAAGTCCATACTATTATCATCTCCAAACTGTAAATTAGAATACAGACATACCTAGAAGTTAGGTAACTTGCCCTAGTTATGTAACTAAAAATGGCAGAGGCAGACTTTCAATACGGTCAGGCCTTCCCTCAGTTCACAATTCAGCTGCTATGCTACGTTGCCTACCAAATTTTAAAAAAAGAATTAATCCTGACTTTGTTCTACCAAAAAAAGATGCATTGTAATTTGTATTTTTAAGTACATTTAATCACATTCCATATTAATCCCTTTGGAATTCCAGCCAACGCTGTATGGAACATTGAGATATAAGTGATTATTTCATCATTTGGACAGGGAAGGCAACTGAAATTATAGCTAAAGGATAGAAGATAAGCAAATTAATAATGAAACACTCATAGAGTTATCTGGTTTCTTATTTGCAGAGCACTGCATCACATATTAAAATGGTTAGACTATCCAGATAGTAGAGTATCTTTTTCATTTTGCATATCAATGTTTTTTTCAGGGTTCAATTTCCTTTGTAAGAAAGATGTGGTCCTTTTTTTCTCTCTAGTTTCATCTCTTCTTGATCACTTCCAAGCTCTTCCTCTATCTTACAAAATTTAGTTTTCTTTTCCAGCTCATCTGCTATGAACAATTTATTACTTTTATGCAAATTCAACAAACAAAAACTGTTCTATTTTTCTTTTGGTAAAGTGAGAGGCATGATTCAAACAAAAACTGTTCTATTTTTCTTTTGGTAAAGTAAGAGGCATGATTTCAATTATTCTATTCTCTCATATTAAGGGGGAAACAAATGCCCATGTTTGGATAATTACATAAAAACATACCATATCTTCAGGAAAAAAACTGTAAATATTTCTTTTAAGTAAAATAAGCCAGTCATGCTGGCTCACGCGTGTAATCCCAGCACTTTGGGAGGCAAAAGCAGGATGATTGCTTGATCCCAGGAGTTCAAGACCAGCCTAGGCAACATAGCAAGATCTTGTCGCTACAAAAAAAATTTTTTTAATTAGCTGAATATGGTGGTGCAGGCATGTAGTCCCAGCTACTTGGGATGCTGAAGTGGAAGGATAGCCTGAACCCAGGAGATCATGGCTGCAGTGAGTGGAACCATATCATTGCACTCCAGACTGGGCAACAGAGTGAGACTCTGACTCTAAATGAATGAATGAATGAATAAATAAATATCCAAAATTGGTCAAAAGGTACGTAGGAAACTGGTAACAGCAAATATTTTGTACAAAATCACTAAAGTAAAAATGTACTCCTTAATTCATCTCTATTGTTTTAAATTTACTTTGAAATATATGAATATACCTTATGTTAACATATATACATTTATCTTGCAGAAAAATGTAATAAGAACACTGTGTTTATTTCTCTGAAAAATCTGAGACTCACCAATATGTGACTTTGTATGTACCTAGGAAACAATGTTCATTGTTATTCTAAGCAGTGGTATTGTTACAAACTGAAGATGGAATTTCTAAAAACATTAGTGACTTCTGTTATTATTCTTCACCACTTCTGATGCTGTTGAAGACCATATATGTGGGAAATCACTGTCAGACAATAGGACATATGAGATTGCTGTTCATAATATACAGTAATCAAAGGCAAATCAAAATAATTTCTATTCCAAAGATGTGCCCAATTAAAAAAAAATATAACTCACAGTATTGAGGACTGATCTCCTCTGACTTTCAAAGAGTTGGGGTGTACACATCTGGGAGTAACAAGAATTGAGCAAAATAAAGAATGTGCTTGAATCTTCTCTTGGTATTTTAAGTCACCCGATTTTGACCTCCTACTTGTATGGTGAGACTCTAAGCATGAGCTGGCGTTGTTTTGTATCTGAGAACTGGCACAGGTAACATCACTGGGTTGGTGACTCTTGCCAATTTTTATGGCCCCATATCCTAAAAATCTAGACATGAGTCAGTGGCGTTGCTACTCCCACATTCTTATGTATTGAGTATAACTGAGATCTTAAGTGGCCCCGAAGTTTTCTGGGTCGTTTTCAATATAAGGACATTTAAAAAATCAGATTCAAACTTGATATGCTTGATCCAAGGTCCTCCTCCCAAAAATAGAATTATTGTTTGCAGGGTGAGCCCCTTGTAGTATGTGCTTCCCCTCAGGTAAGTGTTCTAGAAACCCGCTGGCATCAGTGTACCAGCGAGCATTGTTGTGAGAGGTTACGTTAGGCTTCGGTCAATGTTTTGGTCTTTTTGGGAGATTCTTTCAATGCATTTGCCCATTTTTTGATGGGTGATTTACGTGAACAACCTGCCCTTGGACGCTGTGCTGAGTGTTCACCAGTTTTGGGCCAAAAATGGCATGCCCCCTGAGCCCTACCTACCCTGTTCACCCAATCCCACCCTAAGAGACCTTTTTTTTGGTCTCCCTGTTGAAAAATGTCCTCAAAGGGAAAAGTTTTGCCGATGTGAAAGAGGTGAAATAAAAAACGGTAGAAGCACTAGAAGACATCGAAATTGACGAGTTCAAAAACGATTTTGAGTGGTGGAAAAAGTGTCTTCATTGGTGTATTGCATCAAAAGGAAAGCACTTTGGAGGTGTTTAAAGTTTATGCATGTAAGGATAAAAACACAATTTTTTATAAATAAATTCTGGATTTTTGGGTCCCTTTTTGTAGTTATTGTTTGCTCAAGTTTTGGACTTCTTGATTGGCAGTTTAACGGTAATTGGTCTTTATATATATATAATTTTTTTTTAGGTTGTCTTCAGGGCAAAACGTGGTGTCAGTTACATAGGCGATATAGCAGTGGATGATATTTCCTTTCAAGATTGTTCTCCTTTACATGGACCAGACAGAAGGTGTACTGCTCAAGAATTCATGTGTGCTAACAAGCACTGCATTGCAAAGGACAGACTGTGTGATTTTGTGAACGATTGTGCTGATGGTTCAGACGAGACTACTTTCATTTGCAGTAAGTCAAGGGTTCTGTTTTCTTACTTTTGCCTTTACCTTTTACAACCTTACTAAATGGGATGCGTTTATTGTTGAAACATGCAGCGTATGAGGATCTCAACATCAGAGGCAGGTAAGGTGATTTAATTATTTAGATACATTCCTTTATCCTCCTCAATAATTCGTTCATAACCATACTTCATTTATTAAAGCTATTCATAACTTCACATATTTGTAAAGTAATTGGAAATACCTTGGAAAACAGGTGTCTTCAAAGACAAATAGAATAGAAACAAGTATTTATTATATGAAAGAATTGTTTTGGGGAAAAAAAGACAAGTAAAATATTCATTAAAGACTATTTATTTGGGGTTGGTCAGTTTCCATGCTTTGATGCGTTTCAGAAGTTTGCCATTTCTCTGTGTAGATTATCAGATATGATAAGTTGTTTTAAAAAGCAATACCCTGATAAATACCCACATATAAAATAGACAAAGTGATCTCCCCAAGGAGATACATATCAGCTATGTAATATTGCTGAAGGAGATCAACTCATAATGAACAGCACCTATTAAAATATCCTTAGCTAAATGGGCCATATGTGCTCATTCTGGTAAGCCTGTAAAATTGTGCAACACAGTCCAATTGTTGCCTCATTTCCTTGCAAATGAGGTGAATATAAATTGTCAAGAAGAAGGCTGACAAATTATTCCTCTATTACTTATAATTTCTGAGCTAGAATATTGCAGTTTGAAATTATTTGCTTCTTGAAGTCAAATTTGAAATATCAAGAACGACTTCAGTATATAGAGCTCATATTGGTATAGAACTTTTAACATCCAAAGCCCTTTTATTTAGTGATCTTTACTTGATCTTCCCAGACGCCTCAAGAGGTAAGTAGAACAGATATTAGTACATTCAACAGATGAAGCAGCCAATAACCATGGTTAAGATTTTGTCAGAGTTTATAAAACTTATACTGACAGAGTTTGATCCTAGAACCTAAGTTTTTTGATTTATGAGCCAATGTGTTGCCCAGGCTACCTATATTGCTTCTGTGTTAAAACTGAATCTTAAAAGAAAAAAAAGTGACAGCTTTTCACCACAAGTGTTTGAGGTGATAGACATGCCAATTACCTTGATTTGATCACTATTTAATATATGCATATATGGAAACCTTACATTATTCTCTATAAAAATAAAATATGACTTATTCTCTTAAACATGACAGAATTTCTTTTTATATCACATGACTATATACTTTTTTCAGTTTTTAAGTTATTTTATATAATATCCATTTTTGTCATATCTAAACCAAGTAAAAATACTTGTGTAATCTAGAATTCTGTACTTATTAATATTTTTCTTTACCTTGTGAATAATTTCTGCTACAGTTTTAGTTATTTTCTGCATCAAATGCTTGTATATTTTCTTCTTCATCATTTACGTTTGACTATCACATAAATCTATCAGTTTATCAGTTAAGTAGAGCAAATATAATGCTTTTGAATTTTTTTTGTAATCTTGCCGATATACCTTTTCCCAGAGATATAATTAATTTTAATTGTTTTTAGAACTTAAAGTATCAATTTATTCCTGGCTAACTTTTTTTTTTTTTAGCTCTTTGTATGTAGGCTGTACTGTTGTGACTATTTCTAGGAATCGTCTACTTGTATTTGGGAAAGTATGCTGCTGTACCAAGGGAATGAGAAATGTGTTAAAAATGTACTGTCTTATTAGTTTTTTTTTGTATGAAACCCAAAGGCAAAACTAATTATAAGTTTTGCCGGGTAACTTGTACCAGAAGGTGCTTTTTGGTGAACTGATTGCCAAATACCTTTGTTTTAATTTCATGTGAGCATATTCATATCAATAATACCAGAGCAAGAAAACTGAGTTTGTTTCAAGATACAGCATAGGAAAAAGAAAATTTTTTCAGCTTCTTGGACAAACAAATGAGAGTAAACCTGATTTTGGCATTGGTTGTCATTACATGAGTATTACTGTTGTTTTTACATAGCATTGCTTATTTTTGAGAAATTCAACTGTATTCCCAGTTTAAATGTTTTAAATGTTATGTTTTAATTATAAAGTGGCTAGAATCTGCTATGTAAGTTATGAGTGGTGTTATTTTCCTGCATATGCTGTAAACTTTTATGCTCTAATTAGACCCAGAAGAATAAGAAGATAAAATTAAAGGAATTACCATAGCAACTGATTTCAAAAGTTTGGTTGGCAACCAACCAAGCATTGGGCTTAAGTTCCCTAGTGTTTGTTCTTTGTTTTGTTTTGAAAATTCTAAGTAAAGGTTGAACACGTATCACAACTCTAAGAAGACTTTAAAGATATGATTAGGTACAAATATACCATCTAGGAATCACAGAAAGAATGAAAGACATCAATTCTTTTGAAAGACAGACTTTCTGATGGGGAGAAGAAAACAATTCCTTATAATACAAAAGTGCCTGCTGCTTTAATTTTCTGTAGATCAATGTTGACTCTGAAAGCAAAATCTATTTAAAAAACACAATTTTTGTTTTATTTCTATATAATCTGAATACCATTTCTAAAATACAGGACATAATCAGAGAATGTGATTTCTTTATCTAAGAACTCAAAAATGTTATTTGAACACAATTCTGCCATTGATATAAAGGGTCCTTTGGAAAACAGCCATTTTTTTTGTTCTCTAACACATTCTAGTTAGCATATTTATTGTTGATACACAATTCAGACATCCCAGACATCCTCAAAATAATTTTATTTTGTACTGTAATAAATAAGGATGCAGTATATTTGATCAACATAGTAATGAGAACCTAGGAGCATGTGTAACACTCTTTGCCCACTGAGATATCTATTCTTTTTAAGAATACATAAAATGTTTACCAAAACCAAACAAAAAGTTTATGATTTTAAACATTCAGCAAACTTCAATAATTTTTGACAGATTACAGCCATATAGAGCATACCTTCTGAATTAGGCTGGAAATCAATTACAGGACAATCATAAAAAATCCCCATTGGTTAGGAAGAAGACACTTTTAATAACCCATGTTTTCTCCATTCCCTCCAAAATAATAATAAAATTAGAAAATGTTTTAAATAAAAAGTAATAAAAATTATGTATAACATAACCTGTGGGATCTTGCTAAGCCAGTACCTAGAGAACAATTTATTGCCTTAAATAATTATATTTGAAACTAATTAGCTAACAGTGCAAATCAATGAAATAGGACACAAATATCAGATAGAGAAGATTTGAAAATATTGATAAATTATCCAAATACTGTCAAGAATCAGGAGAAACAGAGAATACAAAAATATCGAATTAATTTTATACACATTTATTGAGTAGCTTTTAATATTTCAGGCAGTGTGAGAAGCCTAATAAAACAAAAAACATTCTACTCTTTATGAGCATATGCTTTTGCATTAAACAGAAAATATTTTCTATGTGTGTTTGTGTGTATCTATAACTATATATATGAGTATATATGCACACATATGTGTGTATGTAAGCATAATTCACAGCTAGTTAAAAGGTGGTCATTGCTATGAGAAAAAATGTAGAGTAAGGAAGATCATAAATGGGAGAAGGGCAAATTGAAATATTAAGTAGGAAAGGATACCAAAAGATAGGCCTAGATGACAAGGTACTAGAGCACCTACCCTCCTCTCTCAGCAGTAAAATGGAATTATTTTTTGGAGGGCAAACCTCGTGTAGCACAGGCTTCCCGCATTAAGTAAGTGTTCTAGGAACCCATCATCATCAGTGTACTGGCTAGCGTTTTTGTGAGAGACTACGTTCAGCTTCAGTGAGTTTTTTGGAGTCTCAACGCGTTTGCCCATTTCATGATGGGTGATTTACACAAACAACCTGCCCACACCGTGCTAAGTGTTCAGCAGTTTTTGACCCAAAATGGCATGACCCCTATTCACCCATTCTCGCCTTGAGCGACTTTTTTGTTTTCCTGAACGAAGAAAAGTCATCCAAGGGAAACGTTTTGCTGATGAAGAAGAGGTGACACAAAAAATGGCAGAACCACTAAAAGGCATCAAAACTGACGAGTTCAAAAACTCTTTTGAGCAGCGGAAAAGCGTATTGATTGATGTACTTCATCAGACGAAGAGTACTTTGAAGGTGACTGAAGTTTAATCATGTAA
>CAUYQG010113672.1:0-25853 GCA_963574415.1 Tarsius wallacei
CTCAAATAATCACACCACAGAATATGAACTGAAACAACTACTCTGGAGCAAAGTTACCTGGTTCCCTGAGGGCCCATAAAAAAGAACACGGCTTCAATTGAGTTGGTTCTGATGCAGTTTGGCAAGGCATACAGGGCCAGAACACAGAGGCCTTGTATGTAACCTTAAGGATTTTGGTCATTATTCCAAAGGCAATGGAAAACCATCTAAGGAATTTAAGTATCAGGGCAACATCATTAGATTTTAGTTTTAAAAAGATGGTATTGCGTGCAGAATGAGGAGTTTGGAATGGGCCCAGGTGAAGAGAGATTAGTTCTTGTGAATGTAATCCTTGGGGGGATGCTGTTAGGACATTTGTTTACTACATTATGCAGTGCCCTATGAGGACTTACGGGAAAATTGTCCCTCCTGACTTAGTACTAGAAATAGTTGACCTAACCTGAGTTACTGTTTGTTTCTATTTTATAAACACTACCAATAACATAACTGATTATACTCTCATATGCTCATGAGCTTCCAGAAAGGCTGAAGGCAAGTGTGTGGCCCTCCTCATAATTTTTCAAGTGTTGGGCTCTCGTGTGTTACATTTTTGTGCCTCCCTCATTCCTAGTTTTATCTTAATCTTCTAATTTATTCTCTTTTACCTTAATTCTTTTGCCTAGTCTTAATATTAATCATTATATTTGGAAGATAAGAACATACAAATTATTAAATAAAACCACAAATACTATTATCTTAAAATACATGCATTGCTGTTTAAAATAAATGACTGAAAAATAGGAAAATGTATTGACAATATGCCCAGCATATATAAGGGCTAGTTACTGAGGACTGAATGGGATATGTGTGAAAACAGTATTCCTTTGCATACTGAATTGGCACTTGAAGATTGTGGCAGCTAATCGCTATGTTGCTATGAACCATATTGCTTCAAGATGTGCAAAACTGGCAGGACCCTAAATTCCAGACATCATTCCCACTTGGCTTTGGAGCATGTTCATGGTATCTGGTATTGTGCAATGTTCTTTGGAATTCATAGAAGAATTTGACTACTTCTAACTTGAGATATGAAAAAAAAAGATCTTATCTTGTTTAACACAGTGATAATGCAGTGTTTAAACTATATCCCAGCTTATTTGAGATACAATACTTTCTTTAATGATACTGTGCCTTAGACATTTTAATTTTATAATACGCAAAGTTAAGTCTAGATAATTTAGATTCTCAAATGGAAAACTTTGCTAGTCTTTTTCAATGGGAAGATTTTTTTTTTACATTTGTATCGGTTTCCTGCTAATGACTCTTTTAAGGCCTAGCCTATAGTAGCATTCTTTTCATTTAACTTTTATGATTAAAAGTAAGAAAAGAAAAATAAGATACTACCTATTCAATTTGCACAGTCTTATAACTGTAATAAGAAATAAGACTGCTAATCTAATTTCTCCAATGGGTTGTGAAGCTTAATAATGGAGCATAGACAATAGAAGGTCACTTGATCTGGGAGGGGACACAAGCAAAGGCTCATCAAAGGCACCACTCTCCACTATAATCAACAGTCTCTGGCCTTAATTGCCTTCATCTGGTCCACATTTCTTGATCCTCAGCGAACAATCCATGAAGAGTAATCTACTCTAGAAAACTAGAGTAGATGGAATTGTTCTGCAATTATACTCTGTTTTATTGTGCAAGCCTCTTTGCAATACTAGTTTCCCAAACTTTGTTCTTCTCAATCTGTTTTTCCAAAACTGGCTTAAACTTCTTGGACGTTGCTTCTGCCTGTGGTTTTTCTGTTGTATGTGAACCTTTCACTGGTGTACATTAGCATTGTGCTTCTGATTGTGTTCATTGCCAAGTTTAGTTTGCTAGAATACTTTTGTCATATTCCTAGGTTTTACATATTGACAATTGATTTGCCATCCACATTCTGCTCTTATTTTTACTCTCTCAGGACTCAGGGTATCTACATTCCTCCCCAAGCTTTGCTATAGGCCAAATTCTGGTTCCTCAAGTGGTTTCACCTGGTCTATCAAAGACCCAAGGAAAATCACATCTCACTGTTGAAAAAAAGGAGAAAGAAACAAACTGAAATTTTTCCAAAATGGGTTGTTCATATGAGAATTGAGGAAGACTAACTCCCCACATTCACTGGTATAAGAACCAAAAAATACAATATTCAGAATTGTTCATATTGCACACCATCTGACATATTTGCTATCCATGAAAAATATCCAGCCAGTTGTTCATTCTGTTTGAAATTGTGGGACACAGGCATTTCTGTAGAACCTTTTGGGACAATTTAGGGTGCAATATATAAAATATAAAATGATCTCAAAAGTGAACCTAAGTAAATTTGAAAAATGAATCTATTTTTTCCCTATAATTTGCTTCTTAGTCCCAATTTTTCCATAAAGGCAGTTAGTTATTCATTATCTTGTATCTGTTTCTTATCCTAATCTTTGGATCTATCTATGTACATTCATTTGCTTGTGATAGAAACCAGGAAGTCACACCTGTTTCTATACTTAATCTATCACCAAGTTGACCATCTAATTAAAAAATATGCCTTATATTCATCTCATTATTTCCCTCTCAGCAGTCACCACCAGGTCACACTTGTATGTCACACTGTCATCCCTCACTGAAAATAATGTCATCACACTTTGACTGGCTTTCCTGCTTCTACTTCTGTTCTCTTCTAAGTAATTCCACATACAATAGGCAGAATGACAGTGCAAATCACAAAATGCCATCACATCATTACTCTGCTTAACTTTCTTCAACATCTTTACTTCATGCTTAGGATAAATTTGAAATCCTCCAAAAGCTAACAGAGCCTGGCATGATCTAGCCCATGCTGACTACTTTAACCATATCTAGTTTTGTTCTTCTGTTCATTAATTATGCTCCAATAATGCTGACCATTTTTGACTCTTTCTCATTTTAAGAACTTTGCACATACAGTCAGTCTTTGTATTCATATGTTCCTCATCCATGAATTCAACTAACCAAGGACTGAAAATACTAAAAAAGAGAAGAAATGAATCTATATTCAACATGTACAGACTTTTTCCTTGTCATTATTCCACAAACAATACAGTACAACAACTATTTACATAGCATTTACATTGTATTAGGCATTGTAAGTAATCTCGAGTTGATTTAAAGTATGCAGGAGGCTGTGCATAGTTTTGATAAAAATACTATGAATTTTATATAAGGAACTAAAGCATCTGTGGATTTTGGTATCCGTTGAGAGTCCTGGAACCAACTCCTCATGGATACTGAGGGACAACTATATCTTTTTTATTTTATTTTTTGATGTTTCAGTTGTTCCTTAGCCTTCAATTTTTATCTGCTATGTTACTTCTTTAATGAGGTCTTCCCTGAAACTTCGATTTAAGGCAGTTTTCTATATTATGTCATTTTAAGGTATATTATAATTTTTCCTTACAATACTGTCTTTTTATTTAGGCATTTGTTCATTGGAATATTTCTGTAGGGTTGTGTCTTCCCAATAGGATGTGAGCTCCATGAAAAGGGACCATGTATCTTTTTTTCTTCTGCTGTATCCTAATGCTAGTACAGGGACTGTCACATAATAGGCATTAAATATATTGGGTGAGTGAATGATTGGAAATTTCAAAAGTTATAGCTTACGTGTTCAATTTTCAATAGATATGTATTTTGTGTAAAGCATGGTCCTCAGCTCACCAGATATACCATAGATAAAAAGAAACAAAATTTCCTGTTTTTGTGAAGCTTACTTTCTAGTGTGGGGAGGTGAATAATACACAACAAATATAATAAATTAGTAAATTGCATAGTGTTTTAGAAGCAGATGTGAGAAAGAGGAAAAATGAAGCCTGGGTAATGGGAATGAGATGTGCCAGGGAAAGGTGATTTGCAATTTTAATAGATGACCAGCTTAGGCCTCATTAAATAGGTTACATTTGGATAGAAACTTGAAGCAAGTGATAGTGTGAGCTATTTAGATATCTACAGTAAGAATTTTCCAAACAAAAGAAATAGCTAGTGCAAAAGTTGGGAATTTACTTGGAGTGTCTAAGAAATAGCAAAGGATGGAGCAGTAGATGAAGAGACTTAAGAGACATGGCTAAAGAGATATAAAACAGATAATGTAGGTCTTAGGCCACAGTCATTACTTTGCCGTATACAGTGAGTGATCTGTAAAAATGAGTCATTGAATATTTTCAGTAGAAGTGTTGAAAAGTGAGATGAGGATGGGTATGATCGCCCATGCCTGTAAATCCAACACTTTGGTAGGCTGAAACAAGAGGATCACTTAAGGCCAGGAGTTCAGCCTGGGCAGCATATCAAGACCTCATCCTTGAGAGAGACAGAGAGAGAGAGAGAGAGAGAGAGAGAGAGAGAGAGAGACAGATAGAGAGAGATCTTTAAGTGGATCAAGATAGCTGCTCTGTGTAGAGTAGATTGTTGTACTAAGACATGGATAAAATCAGTAAGCAGTAAGACTAGATAGAAGATGGTGACTAGAATCAGGATGTACATAGCAGATAAGGTGACAACAAACAGTTGGATTCTGGATATATTTTTAATGTGAACTAAAAGGTTTTGCTGTTGCATTGAATGGGGGTTTGACAGAAAGTAACGAATTAAAGATAATTCCAAGAGTTTTGGCCTGGTTAACTGGAAGAATAGAATTGCAGTCAAATCAGGTGGGGAAGAGTGTTAACAGATATGTTTGAGAAGAGTTGGTGAGATTATGTTTAGTTGGAGATTTTTAGTGGAGAGGTTGATTGAATGGTTGCGTATACAATTCAGAAGGGTTATACAGCGGCAACGATGATGTTGGAGTGGTTAGGCTATGGATAGTACTAAAAGCCATGAGTTTAAATGAGTATAGACAGAGAATAGATAGAGTAATGGAATGAGTACATACAGATAAAAGAAAGGGAGTAAGGTCTGAGCCACCAGGCATTTCAATGTTCAAAGTTCTCAAGGAAGAATTCTCTTCATAACCAATTCTGGATCTGTTTTAAAGATTCATATATACTGAATCTGTTTTAAAATTGGTGGTTTTCCACTTGAATCCTAGCCAGAATTTTTCTGAAAAAGTAGTGATTTTGCCCCATAGAAATCTGAGAAGTTACATAAATCCCTAATGTTTTACTTTGTTTACGAATGAGTATTTGTCTGGTAACAGAGGTCTAAATTCCTTTTGTCAAAAATTGATGAAACTTAATTTTATGATGGACAATATATATTTTTCATGGACTATACTTTTATCCTTAAATAGAGTCTAACACTATTTCCTTGGTGAGATAATTAATCCTAGAAATATGAAGTTTTTGCGTTTGGAACCTGGCAGTGGAATTAGGAAAACAAAATTTATATAATTCTTAGCTTTCTGAATGAGTAACATGATTGTACAAACGCATTGTACTGGAAATTGGAAAAATGTAACAAGGTTATGCTTAATGTGGTACTCGGGTTTGTTCCAAACAATTTTGAAGGTCAAACTTTGTTCTAGATAATTCACTGATCTGAAGGAATTTCAGGAAGTTGGGTGGTTTCAGAGTTAACACAGGAATTTAGGCCTTTGGGTTTAATTCAGTTCACAACCCCACAGAGGCAACACTGAATCACTCTGATTCATTTGAGGTTGAACTACTGAAGCAGTCCAACTTTAACTTCAGGTTTATTGTGGTTCAGATTGATGTCCTGAAACCAAATGAGCATCTGTGGCATGGAAACCATTCAATACATGCATTCTCCTCCACTGTGGGCAGTGTTAATGAGCTGATGGTAAATCACTTTCTTTTGGAACTCTGGAGTTTGTACTACAACGCTTCTTTGTTTTGTGTATTTCTCATCTATTTGTGTCAGCTGAGACATAGAACAAATGTTTAGCAAAGGATTCCAAACTCTTAGCAATACTTAAGCAATACTGAAAGTATGTGGAATGTAATCTTAGTTTCTCAATTGTACAGTGCTATTTCTAAATATAAAATCTTTCTAAGATTTTTTTTTTCTGCATGGTTTTATTCCTATTCCTCAAGAAATATCATGAAAATTGTAGTGAAATATAACAGAGTAGTTGAGAGTTACACATGCCCAAATCAGGGCCCATCTTTGCTGCTTAGCTGAGTGTCATAACATGCATGTTGTCAGAAATGTAAACTCTCCAGGTACTAGTTTTCTTACCCGTAAAATTGGATTAACAGTATTATTATCTGGGTTAATTTAAAAACATAAAACAATGTATTGAAGTATTTAGCAGGATGTCTTATTCCTAGTGATACTTGAAATAGGGACCGAGCGCTTAATTCACAGACACTGACACCAAAAGTACAAGTTATAAAAAGGAGAGGTTTATTAGCCAAGAGCCGGCCGGCGGCCACTTGCCTGCTGGACATGCACATTCCACAGCAAGGGGCCCCATTTGCTGCAGGGGCTTGCTTAAATGGGGCAAAACCACATTGGGACTTTCCAAGTGGGCCAAACTGCAACAGCCTGGAGGCATAGGTACTTTTCAAGCAATGCTAGCGGGGTTCACAGAAGCTAAAAAAAAAAAAGCTGTTAAACAGTTTAATCTAGCCAGCAGGTGCTGTTGCCAGTTTCCAGGAAGGGAACTTTTTAACTGTGCAAAGGCTGAGTACATGCTTAAATGTACAAAGGCTGAGTTTATGCTTAGCCTAGTTTTTGACATTGTAGATGTCTTTTTAAGCCCCCTTCCACAATACTCAATAAATTGTAGTCATTTTAATTTGTTACTACTAATCATTTTTAGTCTCCTGGCCTTGTTTTCATTCAAAACAATTTAATATTTATAAGTCTTAAATTCTGACATGATTGTGCATTCTATTTTTTCTAAATCAAATTTATTGAGATATAATTTACATACAATAAAATGCATCTGTTTTATTTATTTCTGTTTTCATTTTCTATTTTTTTATTTCAGAGTTGTAGGGTACATGTGAGAATTTGCTACATAAGTAAATTGGGAGAGAGGATTAAGAAGGTTGATGTGAGGCAGCTACAGCGTATTTCTCTTGTAGAGTTAACCAAGATAGAGTTGCCTCAGCACCCAGAGGGGAGCAGAACCAGAAGCAAGACCCATGACTCATCAAAGAAGTGACAATAACCACATAGTGCAAAGAAGGGAAAAATTAAGTGACCTGGGCTGGAACTAACCAGATGCTCCTCTGGATTATGTCATGGATCACCAGCAAACTCCAGACATAGTGGGAGAAGGTAAGCAAGGGGAATTCAGGAGTTCTTTACTATTGATGCAGACTTGGAGGGCCCGCTGAGTCTTGTTTGACTCCAGTCCCTCATGGGAGACTGCCCTACCCACAGCCACGCTCTGCCAAAAGCCACATATATTGGAGCCAAGGAAAGCCTTGAGCATCTCTAGCCACCCTATCCCAAGAACTCAACCCTCACAGGCAGTTGTTTTTTAGTCAGCCTGAGAGAGGATGTATCCCAAGGGTAAACTCCAAGCAGTTCCTGGCTGGCCTGGGCTACCATGAGAACACCTGGGACCCTGAGGTTGACTGCACTTGGCATTCAGAAGGCACACTGCCTGAGGCTAAGGCAGGGAGCCAGGTGAGACTCATTGCCATAGCAACCTCCCTGTAAATTCTTCTGTGCTTGCCCTGCAAAACAGCATAAACACAGAGGCCTGAATGTCTTCCTAATCTCCACTGGGAAAGCCAACAGTGCACACAGGTGGTGTCTTAAGCTCCTTTCCCTTCCATACTCCCCTTGAAGGCTCAAAACAGACAGAGGACTTGAATAATTCCCAGAGTCCCACCTTTTGCCTAGGTTGACTGGAGACTCCCTTGGAGCAACACAGGCCAGATAGGAAGCCCACAGCCACTACTGCAGCTGGCTTTCTCCCACAATCACCACCTCTTAACTGGAGGTCAACAGCATAGCTTACCACATCTGATGTGATACCTCAGTTTTGGGGAAGACCTGATCCTGGACCCCAGCTTGATCCTGGACTCCAGCTAATACCACTTTCCAAGCCACTCCAGATACTCAGGACACTGTGAGCCAGTGCAGGTACCCAACACAGTACTGCCACAGCTGGTAATTGAGAAACTCACCACACCAAAGGAACCCTACAGTAACTACATCTGCTCTCTACCAACCTCAAATAAGAAGAAATAGTCCACCCAAATGAGAAGGAGCTAGAAAAATAATTCTAATGCTATGAAAAAACAGAGTTCTCTAACACCCCCATCAGACTAACACTTCAGCAATGGGTCCTAACCAAAATGAAATATTTGAAATTCAAGATAAAGAATTCAAAATTTTGATTATAAAAATGCTCAAGGAGTTCCAGCAAAGGAAATAACAGAGCAAATAGGCAACCTACAGAAGGGGAGAAAATATTTGCAACTATACATCTAACAAAGACTAATAATACCCAGAGTCTACAAAAACTCAAACAAATCATCAAGGAAAAAAACAACCCCATTAAAAAGTGGACAAATGTCATATGAACATATGAAAAAATGCTCAACATTACTCATCATTGGGGAAATACAAATTAAAACCACAATGAGATACCACCTTAACACCAGTTGGAATGGCCATTATTAAAAAAATCACAAAACAATAAATGCTGGCGCTGATGTGGAGAAAAGGGAATACTTATCCACTTTTGGCAAGAATGTAAATTACTACAATCTCTGTGGAAATTGGTATGGATATTTCTCAAAGGACTAAAAGTAGATTTGCCATTTGGTCCAGCAATCTCACTTCTGGGTATCTACCCAAAGGAAAAGAGGTCATTATATTAAAAAGACACCTGCACCTGTATGTTCATTGCAGCACAATTCACAATTGCAAAGGCATGGAATCAGCCTAAACTCCCATCAACTGACCAGTGGATAATGAAAACGTGGTATATATACATTGTGGAAATCTATTCAGCTACCAAAAAGAATAAAATAATGTATTTTGCAGCAACATAGATGGAATTGAAGAACATCATCCTAACTCAGGAACAGAAAACCAGATACCACATGCTCTTACTTATAAGTGGTAGCTACACTAAATATTTACAAAGACATAGAGAATGATATAATGCAGGAGTCCCCAACCCCAAGCCATGGACTGGTATCGATCTGTGGCCTGTTAGAAACCAGGCTGCACAGCAGGCGATGAGCAGTAGGCAAATACTCTGTCTCCTGTCAGATCAGTGGGAGGCTCCTTATGAGAATCTAATGCCTGCTGATCCATCTGTGAAAATCCTTCTGTGTGTGGAAAGACCAGTCCCTGATGCCAAAGGGTTAGGGACCACTGACATAATGGACATTGGAGACAGAATGTGGAGGGGATGGATAAGAGACAGAGGGTCAAAAAATCACCTATCAGGTGAAATGTACACAAGTGGGGGTAGTGAGTATATTTAAAGCTCAGACTTCTTTGACACTATGCAACGCAACCATGCAACCAAAGACTAGTTGTACCCCCAAAGCTACTGAAATTTAAAAGAAAAGAATTTTTTAAAAAGCAAATTACCTGAAGATGGAGTTTGGGCTTCTAGTGGGCCGTCTTTCCCCCTGGTAGTGGATATGGTATCCAACGGGTGGTTGTGTGCCTCTTATGCCCCTACCCCCATTAGCAGTGCCCTGCCTTGGTTATTTCCACCTTTGAACTCATATTAGGGCCTGCTTATGAGTGAGAAAATGTGGTCATCAATATTTTGTGTCTGTGATAGTTCGCTTAGAATGATCATCTCCAGCGGCACCCTTGTTGCTGCAAAGGACATGATTTTGTTTTTCTTTTTGGCTGCATAGTGTTTCATCTTGTCTCTGTGCCACATTTTCTCTTTGGATGGTCATCTGCGATGGTTCCACGTTTTTGCTGTTGTGAATAGTGCTGCAATGAACACGTGTGCAGGTGTCTTTTTGGTAGAGCAATTTATGTGCCCCTGGGTATACTCTCAGAAATGGGATTGCTGGATCGTATGGTGGCTCAACTTTTAGTTCTTTGAGTGTAAAAGTGTTCTGTTTTCTCTGCAGCCTATTTTTTGTTTTTGTTTTTTAACTTTTTAATGTCAGTCATCCTGACTGGTGTGAGGTGGTATCTCATTGTAGTTTTGGCTTGCATTTCTCTGGTGATTAGTGAAACTGAGCATTTTTGTTCATATGTGTTGACTGCTTGAATGTCTTCATTTGGGAAGTGTCTGTTCATGTGCTTTGTCCACTTTTGAATGGAATTTTTTTTTCTTTCAATTCCTTTGTGTTCCTTATAGAACCTGGATGTTAGGCCTTTGTCAGATGCATAGCTTGCAATTATTTTTTTCCCCATTCTTTTGGTTGACTGTTTACTCTCTTGATGATTTCTTTTGCTGTGCTAAAACTTTTTAGCTTGAGAAGATTCTGATCTGTCAGTTTTAGATTTGGCTGCATTTGCTTTTTGATGACTTGGCCATGAATTCACTGTCTACTCTGATGTCCAGAAGAGCATTCCCTAAGTATTCTTCTAAAATTCTTACAGTTTGAGGTTGCACATTTAAGTCCTTGATCCATTTGGGGTTAATTTTTGTATATGGTGATAGGTAGGGATTCAGTTTCATTTTCTTGCATGTAGCTAGCCAGTTGTCTCAGCAACATTTCCTAAATATGGTTTCCTTTCCTCAATGTTTGTCATTGTCAGTTTTGTCAAAGATTAGTTGGTTAAAATTCACTGGATTTATTTCCAGATTTTCTTTCTGTTCCATTGGTCTATGTGTCTATTTTTGTATCAGTACCATGCTATTTTGGTTACTGTAGCCATATTAAAGTTTGAGGTCTGAAAGCTTGATGCCTCTAGCTTTGTTATTTTTGCTGAGGGTTGCTTTAGCTATTTGGGCTGTTTGTTTGTTTGTTTTGTTTTTTTGCTTTCATATGAATTTCTGTATTGTCTTTTCTAGGTCTGTGAAAAATGATGTTAGTAATTTGACAGGGATTGCCTTGAAACTTTAGATTGCCTTAGGTAGAATGGACATCTTGAGGATATTGGTTCTTCCAATACATGAGCATGGGATATTCTTTCATGCAGCTGTTGTGAATAGGGTTGTGTTTTTTATTTGGCTCTCGGCTTGCTTGTTGTTGGTATATAGAAATGCAACTGTATTTGTGCATTGATTTTATATCCCAGATTTTAGCTAAGTCATTTGTCAGTGAGAGGGGGTTTTGACAGACTCTAGGGTTTTCTAGATATGGAATCAAATCATCTGCAAAGAGGGATAATTTAACTTCCTCTTTTGCTGTTTGGATACTCTTAATTTTTTTCTCCTGCCTGGATTGCTGTAGCTAAGACTGCCTGTCTAGTGTGATGTTGGCTGCAGATTTGGCATAGATGGCTTATTATTTTGAGGAATATTTCTTCGATGCCTAGGTGTTTGAAAGTTTGTTTTTTTTTTGAGTCGGAGTCTCACTCTGTCACCCAGACTGGAGTGCAGTGGCACGCTCCCAGCCACCACAGCCTCAACCTGCTGGGCTCCGGCGATCCTTCTGCCTCAGCCTTCCAAATAGCTGGAACTACAGGCGCGCGCTGCCACCACGCCCAGCTAATTTTTTGATTTATTGTAGAGATGAGGTCTCGCCAAATTGCCCGGGTAGGTCTCGAACCCGCAGGCTCAGGCAATTCACTTACCTCGGCCTCCCAAAGTGCTGGGATTACAGGCCGAGTCACCGAGCCCAGCCTGAAAGTTTTAATCAAGAAGGAATGTTAGTTTTTACCAAATACTTTTTTCTGTGTCTAATGAGATAATCACATAGTTCTTGGTTTTACACTTATTTATATGATGGATTATATTCATTGATTTACATATGATAAACCAAGCTTGCATCCCAGGAATGAAGCCCACCTGGTTGTGATGAATGATCCTTAAAAATGTGCTTTCGATGCAATTTGCTAGAATCTTGTTGAGAACTTTTTCATCTGTGTTCATCAGGAACATTGGCCTGTAGTTTTCTCTCCTTGTTGGATCTTTGCCATTCTTGGTGTCAGGATGATATTGGCTTCATAGAATGAACTAGGGAGACATTCTTCCTTCTCAATTGCCTGGAATACTTTCAACTGAAGTGGTATCAGTTATTTGTTGTACATCTTGCAGAATTCAGCTGAGAAATCATCTTTCCCAGGACTTTTTTTTTTTCTTATTCCTGGGGAGGTTTTCTTACTACTGGGGAGGCTTCTTATTACTGATTCATTTTCTTGAATTGTTATTGGTATTTTTAGGGTTTCAATTTCTTCCCCTTTCAATCTCAGGAAGTTGTGTGATGTCAAGAATTCCTCCCTTACTCTAGATTTTATTGTTTATTCACATACAGATGCTTGTCATCATCTCTGATAATTTTTGTATTCAGGGTCAGTTGTAACATTGACATTTTGGTCTCTAATTGTGTTTATTCAAATTCTCTCTCTATGGCTAGAGACCTGTCAATCTTATTTATCCCTTCAAAGAACAAGCTTTTTGTCTCATTAATCCTTTGTATGATTTTTTTGGGGTTGCTATTTATTCAATTGTGACTTTATTTTAATCATTTATACTTTTCTACTAATTCTGGGATTGGATTGCTTTTGCCTTTCCAGCTCTCCTAGATATGATGTTAGACTGTTTATTGAGACCCCTTTATTTTCTTTATATGTGCATGCCATGCTATATATTTCACTCTCAGCACTAATTTCATGGTATCTCAAAGCATTTGGTGTGTTGTGTCTTTTTTCTCACTTGTTTCTAGGAATCTTTTTAGTTCTTCCTTGACTTCTGTGTTAACCCAGAATAAATTCAGAGCATGTTGTTTCATTTCCATGTTTTGTGTTTTAGGGGGTTCTCTTGGTGATGATATTTATTCCACTGTGATATGAGAAGGTGCTTAGTATGACTCTAACCTTTTGAAATCTGTTCATACTTGGTTTGTGTCTGAGCATGTGGTCAGTCTTGGAGTATGTTTCTTGTGCTGTTGAGAAGAATGTGTATTCTGTGGTTGTGGGTGAGGTAGGTATTCTGTAGATGTCTATTAGGTCCAATTGGTCAAGTGTCAAGTTGAAGTTTCAGATTTCCTCTAGTTATTTTTTTCTCAGTGATCTTCCTGAGGTTGTTAGTGGGAGTATTAAAGACTCCAACTATAATTGTTTGGGTGTCTATACCCTCTCCTAATTTAATGATTAGTTGTTTTATAAGTCTGGGAGCTCCTATGTTGGATGCTTACATATTTAAGATGGGTCATTCCTGTTGGTGAATTTTATCATTATGTAGTGTTCTTTGGTGTCCTTTTTAACATTTGTTTGTTTAAAGTATGTTTTGTCTAATAGAAGGATAAGCTACTTCTGCTTTTCTGTTTTCTGTTTGCCTGGAAGATCTTTCTCTAGACCTTTACCTTGAGCTTATAGGTGTCATTTGCAGTGAGATGGAATTCCTAAAGGTAGCAGAAAGAAGGATGGTTCATATTTCTTGATCCGATTTGCTGCTCTTTAACTGATGCATGCAGTCTGTTCACGTTTAAGTCAATTATTGATATGTAGCAGTTTGTTTCTGTCATATTGCTATTAAAGGCTGTTTTGCTTTTTAGATTTAGTGGTTGATTTGTATTGTCTGTAGGCTCTGTGCTTGCCTGTGCTTTTGCATGGGTGGAACTGTTCTTTCATTTCTGTTCTTAAAACTTAAACATCTCCCGAAAGGTTGGTCTGAAGGTTGCATATTCTTGTAATGGTTGGATGGCTGGGAAGGATTTTAATTCTCCTTCATTAATGAAGTTTAGCTTGGCAAGGTAGGAAATTCTTGGCTGTAATTGTTCTTCTTTAAGAATGTTAAAGATGGAACTCTAGTTCCTTCTGGTTTGTAGAGTTTCTGCTTAGAAGTCTGCCAAATATCTGATGGGTTCTTGGTAGGTGCTCTGACTCTTCTTTCTGGTTGCCTTTAGGATTTTTTGTTTCATGCTCATCTTGTGGAGATGGATTATTATGTGCCTTATTGTAGACTATTATGGTCTTTTCATGTAATACCTCGCAGGAATTCTCTGAACCTCTTTTAGCTGCATGGCCACCTCTGTAGAAGGGGGAAATATTTTTGGATAATATCTTGGAATACTTACTCCAAGGTGTTCTCATTTTCCCCATCTCTCTCAGGGATGTAAATTAGCAGTATATTTGGTCTCTACATAATCCCAAGTTTCTTGTAGGCTTTGTTCATTCTTTCTCAGTATGTATGTATGTATGTATTTCAGCCTGGGTTAGTTCAGTAGTTCAGTACTCAAGTTCTGAGATTTTTCCTCTGGCTGATCAACTATGCTATTGAGACTTGTTTTTGTGTTTTGAAAATCCTGAAAAGAATTTTCTTTCCTGAAGTTCAGATATGTCCTTTCATATAATGGCCAGCTCAGCTTTCATTTTCTGTACTGTTTTCATAGCCTGGATGATCTGTGTCAACCTTCTCATGGAACTTGTTGAGTTTCTTTGCTATCCACAGACTGAATTCTATGTTTGGCATCAGAAATAGTTCATTTTGGATGGGTTCCAGTGCTTGGGATCTGGGAAGCCTTTTTGTGGGTGTTGACATATAGGGCTTTGGGGATTGCTGGGTGTTTTTTCACTGGTTCTTCTTCTGTGAGGGAAGCCTCTTCTCTTTTTGTTTTTTATTTTGTTCTTTTTAAGTTAGATATGGTTGCTATTGTTGAAGTGGCCGTTTGTGGATTTTTTTTGAGGTCTCAAAGGGTGCTTTTCTGTTGTATACTTTCCTTGCCCCTGGGGGTGGTAACCAGTGAAGACTCAATCACTGTGAGTTCTGCTGCTTTTCTGGTTCTAGCTACCATAGGAGGCTGCCACTATTTGGTTGGTGCTAGATAGTGTCTACAAAGTATCCAGTGATGTGAAGGCACAAGGATTGAATTTTAAGGAGAGTTGCTCATCGATGGCTCTGGAACAGCCTCTGGAGAAGCTCTCTGATGCTTGGGTTTATGGACTAATCTGCCAGATATATGGCAACATGGGCTTTGTTCATATTTCCTTCTTAAGAGCTATATTACTTTCTCAGATGTTGAAAATGGGCTGTGCCAGTTGACCTTCAGCCAGGTGGTGACGTGTGAAGGAAACAACTAGCTATGGTGGTTGCACAAAAGAGTTCACATAGGAACTCATACACATAGGAAAGGGGGGTGATCCGAATGATAGAGTTCCTCCTGGCTCCCCTTCCCTAGTGAGTGGCCATCCTCATTCAGAACTCAAAAGTTTGCTCAGTAACAACTTCCCAGGAACTGCCAGAAGCAGTGGAATTTGCACTAAAGGCAAATAAAGGCAAATAAAGGCAGCTGGAGTACCCTCCTGATCCAGGAGCTACCTGCCAAGCACAGCCTTCAGGGATCAAGTTCTCAGGGGATGGTTTGGCCACAGCTTGAATGGGTTCTCAGCACCACATGGGTTCTGGCAGTGCACAGCTGTGTCATATCCAGGCTGTTTTCCATGTGGTACTGGATTCCTATGAGGCTTAGAGGACCCTATCAGTCTGTGGCAGGAGTGCCAGGTTCCTAATTTCATGCACTCACTATTTCCCCATGTCCAGAGACTGCTCTCTTTTACCACCATGACCTGAGTGGATGGGGGACTTCCCGACTCCAAAACAGACTGCCTGTTCTCTCTCCTCCCTGCTGCTTGTGGGTCCTACTGTTCCTCTGTGGGTTTGTTGGGTGGGTTTTCCATCTCTCTCTGCTCCAACTGCTGGGGCTCTGTTCCTTGATTTGCTCCATGAGAGGCACCAGTTGGCTGCTTTTAGGTGGCCATCTTACTTCTACTCCCCAATAAAATGTATATTTTTAAATGTAAATTTTGGTGAGTGTCTTTACAGGCTGCTATAATAAAATATTTTAGAATGTGTTTTACAAAAAACATAAATTTATTTCTCACAGTTCTGGAGACTGGACATCTGAAATCTAGGTACCAGCACAGTCAGGTGAGGGCTGTCTTCTAGTTGCAGACAGCTGACTTCTCATTGAACCTGCACATGGTGAAAAAAAGAGTGAGAGAAGTCTCTTTATAAGTCTCATTAATTCCACCATCATGACCTAACTCCTTCCCACAGACAGCACATCCTAATACTAACACACTGTGGACTAGGATTTCAACATATAAAATTTTGGGATGACAAAAATGGTCAGTCAGAGATTTAGCAAATGAATTTACGCACCTGGGTAGCTACTACAACAATCAAGATTTAAAGCATTTCCATCTCTCCAACCAAGTTTTCTGAGACTTTCTAAATAATTTTTCTACCTCATCCTTAAGCAAAGGCAATTAGTTCTGTTTTCTTTCTCTCCACATGTTTTGAAATCATAAAGATTTGACTATTGTTAATAAAGATTATTTATGTGTAAGTATTTGTGTAGTTACGTGTTTTCATTTCTTTGATAAATACATAGAATCATAATTGCTGGTTCACAAAGTAAGTGCATTTAGGCTTTATAGGAGATTGACCAAACTTTCTCAATAGGTTTGTATAATTCAACAAAAAACATTTAGTAGTGTAACAGTTAATTTTATGTGTTGACTTGACTCAGCCATGGAGTTTTGAGATATTTGGTTAAGCATTATTCTGAGTGTGTCTGTGAGGGTGTTTGGGGTGAGATTAGCATTTGAATCAGTAAATTGAGTAAATCAGATTGCCCTTCCTAATGTGGGTGGGCCTCATTCAATCAATTGAAGTCCCAAACAGAACCAAAAGGCTGAATCTCCTGTAAATAAGAGGGAACATCTCCTGCCTGACTGCTTGAGCTGAAACACTGGTCTTTTCCTGCCTTTGGAGTCAAGCTTAAGCATTGACTTTTCTTGGGTTTCAAGCCTACTTACTGCCTTTTGGACCAGAATTTATACCATTGGGTTTCCTGGTTTTCATGACCCCAGACACAGACTGCAGCTATACCATCAGCTCTCTGGAGTCTCCAGTTTGCTAGCTGCAGATCTTGGAACCTCTTTGCCTCCATAATTTTGTGAACCAATTCCTTCTAGTAAATCGTTTTATGCACACACACACACACACACACACACACACACATATTATTGATCCTATTTCTCTGGAGAAGTCCGACTATTATAGTTTTAATTTAGTTATAGTCTCATTTTAAGTTTTTTGATCATTTTGGTGTGTGTTTTGGTATCACATTTTGATTTTACTTTGTATTTTCCTCAAAATTTATAAGGTTAAGCATCTTTTCATGTGCTTATTGGCCATTCATATATCTATTTTTTGTAAGAATTTGTTGAAATCATTTGTGAGGTATTTTTTCCTTGTTGTTGGTTCATAAGTGTTCTTTACATATTCAATTTCAGTCCTTTGTCAGGTATGTTTAAGAAATATTTTCTTCATATATGTAGAAGAAAACTTTTTAAAAATTTACTGATACTGTATTTGAAAAGTAATCTTTTTATTTTGATCAAGTCTAACTTATCAACTTTTTTCCCTTTTATTTTGGGATCTTGATGTCCCATCTAAGAAATGATTGTGAAAGTTTTCTCTCTGTTTTCCTGTACAAGCTTTAAAGTTTTAGTGTTCATATGTGTCTATAATTTCAAGTTAGATTTTGTGCAAAATATGAGACAGTAGCTGAGTTTTTCTTTTCAAAATGGGTACCTAGTTTAGTTGTTCTATCTCCATTTGTTGAAAGATACTTCCCCATTTAAGAAATTCAAATATTCTTTATCAAAAATAATTTGGTCACATAGGAATGTTGCAGTCTGTTTCGTTGATCTATATTTTTATTTCTATAAAAATACATTGTTTATATTATTATAGCTTTATTTATTTATTTTTACCTTTTGATTTTTTTATTTTAAAGATGTGGGGTACAATTCAGGGTTAGGTATACAAATGTTCATTATGCAGGTACGCTTGTTGATGAGGTGTGTCCCCCTTCCCCAGGCAGACTCCCACTACTGCCAATCCTGCTTCCCCGCCCCGCTCCCGGAGGTTTCCCACTACTGCCAATCTTTTTCTTATAGTATTAACCTTAATTGTTCAAAGTCCTCTTATGGGTGAGAACATGTGATACTCAGTTCTTTGTTTCTGTGAAAGATCACTCAGGTTATTGACTTTAAGTCCATCCAGGTTGCTATGAAGTTCATGATTTTGATTTTCTTTAACTAATCCAAACAGTCAAAAACATAAACAAAATTATAGCTTTTATGCGTGGTTTCGAAGGCGATTGATTTTTGTATTAAGCTTATATCTTATGAACATGCTTAACTGAATTTTTATAGCTCTGGTAGCTTTTATAGACTTTTAAAGATTTTTACATAGAAGATCATGAGTTTTTGTTCCTTTTTTCCCCAATCTGTATGCTGTTTATTTATTTATTTATTTTTTATGTTTGCCTTTTTCAGTGGCTAGGGTCTGCAGTACAATTTGAACAGAAGTGGTGAAAATAAATGAGGAGGGGGACGAGATTATGTTTAATTAGAGATTCTTCCTTGCTACCACTCATAAAGAGAAATAATTCAGTCCTTCATCTTTTAGTATGCAATGTCACCTGCACAGTTTTCTTAGGTGTCTTTTATCAGGAAGTTTTCTTCTATTTGTAATTTTCTGAGTTTTTAAAATCATTAATTGATGTGGAATTTTGTCGTATGTTCTTTTGCATCTATTCATAATATCATGCTCTATTTTGTCTTAATGCTGTAAATAACATTAACTTATTTTGAATACTAAATTAATCTTGCATTAATCTTGCACAAATCCCAATTAGTAATGATATATTAAGCCTCTTATATTGCTGGATCCTAACTGCAATCCTTTATTAAGAGTTGTTATGTCTACATTCATGGAAAATACTAATATGCAACCTTTTGTAAAATCACTCATTTTTTAATTTTTATTTTTTAATCAGGGTGATATTGGCTTCACACAATAAGTTAAAACATGTTTACTTTTTTGTGCTTGCTGAAATAATTTATATAAAATTAGTATCTTTTTTCATTAACAATTTTACTGGTACATAATTCATCAGGACCACAAGTTTTCTTTGTAGGAAATGTTTTGTAATTATAAATTTAATTTCTTCTTCAAATTTTTATCTTATTTGTATATGTTTATGGGATATATGTGTCATTTTGTTACATGCGTAGATTGCATAGTGGCAAGGTCAGGGCTTTTAGGGTATCCATCAAGATTTTTCTATTCCTCTTGAATAGTTTGTAATTTTTATGTCTTTGAAAGAATTTGTCCATTTAATCTAAGTTTTTTGGACATAGAGATTTTAAAATATTCCCTTATTATTGCTTTAATAATTGTAAACCCGAAATTATGTTTCTTCTTTCATCTTGGGTACATAATACTTATTATTTCTTTATGTTTCTGTTCAGTCTACCTAGAGGTGGGTCAATTTTATTGATACAATTTTTCGAAATCTTTTGATATCATTAATTTTCTCTATTGTTTCTTCATTTGATATTTAACTTATTGTTTTCTTCCTTTTGTTTTGCATGGGTTTATTTTATTTTATTTTTTCTTTTTCACACCCCTTAAAGAAGATGGTTACATCTCCGGTTTTAGACCTTTATTCCATTACAATATTAACATTTAGTGATATAATTTGACTGTATTACTATTTTGACTGCATACTGCAAATTTGATATTTTTGTTTTCCTTTTCATGCATTTCAAACTTCATTATTCTTCTTCTTATGACTTTGACTTTTATCTATGGGTTATTGAAGGGTGCGTTGTTTCATTTCTAAACATTATTTGACATCTAGCTCTCTGTTACTAATTTCTGAATTATCCCATTCTGATCAGAAACTATTTTTAGTATTACTTCAATTCTTTTGACTTTTTAAAGACTTGTGTTATGGACCCGTGACTTCCCTTGTATGTATTTGATATTCAGTTGAAAAAAGAAGTGACACTTGGTACGTGTCTGAAGGGGTTTTATGTGTGTGGTATGTTTTTGGGTGTGGATAGTCACGAAGCATTTGAGTAAAACTATTCTAGGCAGAGTAAAAGACTGTATTATGCAAGATATGGAGATGTTTTGATTACACAGAAGTTTCACTCATTCACAGAAAGGAATTGAGGTAAATAGTCAACATTTTACAAATAGTTATTAGACTCAATATATACTTTGCATTGTTATTTCAGAAAATTCTCTCATTGTTACATTCCAAGTATTCCACCAGGTTAAAGTTTCCTAAAGTACTGCTTTGCTGTATTGCTTCTCTCCTGATCGTTGGTGATTACTCCTTGCTTGGAAGATAAAATTGTCTTCATGTATCATAAAAGTCTTTTTATGGTTTGAGCAAACTCAGTCTTTTCAGTTGTATCTCCCCTTATATGCCTTGCTTAGTCTGTTCTGATGAAATTTGTAATTTGCTTTTCTTAGTTCTTGTAATTTTCTGTCTACTGTTTTTAAAAAAATTCTTAGAATGCTCTTGTCCCTTTCTCTATAAAATTATTGCTATGGACTGAATTTTTGAGTTTCTCCAAAATGCATATATTGAAGTCATAAAACCCCAATATGATGGTTTGGAGGGCAGGCCTTTGGAAGGTAATTAGATTTCAATGCAATCATGAAAGTAGGATTAGTGTCCTCATAAGAAAAAAAAAGAGCCCGGCTCAGTGGCTCAGCCTGTAATCCCGCACTTTGGGAGACCGAGGTGAGTGGATTGCCTGAGCCCGCGGGTTCGAGACCCACCCGGGCAACTTGGCGAGACCGCATCTCTACAATAAACCAAAAACTAGCAGGGCGTGGTGGCCTGCGCCCGTAGTTCCAGCTACTTGGAAGGCTGAGGCGGAAGGATCGCCAGAGCCCAGCAGGTCGAGGCTGCGGTGGCCAGGAGCGGTCACTGCACTCCAGTCTGGGCGACAGAGTGAGACTCCAATTCACAAAAAAAAAAAAAGAAGAGAGGAAGATAAAACTCCCTCTACCCTTCTAGGGGAACAAATTGACTGGCACCTTGATCTTCGACTTCCCAGCCTCCAGAGCTGTGCTTAAAAACTTCCTGTGGTTTAAGCCATTCAGTCTAAGGTATTTTTTTGTAACAACTCCAGCTGACTAATAAATACATAAATAAATAATAAATTACATATTCACTTTGCTTAAATTTATATTGCATTTAATATTAACATGTTCTGTTTATTTGTCATATTATACTATGAAAATAATTTATTTCTAAAAAAATTCAAAAAATATTATTAGAATCACTTTAAATGTCAAGTAGGCTAATTTGTCTTTTCAAAGAGATATTTAAAAACCTTCTTTAATAAAATATAGCTAAAACACAAATCATGCTGGATTATGGCTTAGAGTCTACACTTATATATAAATTTAAGAGGTGAATTGTTAGGCTTAATTAACTCTTTTCTTCTACTTACAGCTATCATTTATAAGTTGGAGTCTCTTTAGGCAGCAAACATCTGTCATGTGATTGATATGTTTGGGAAAATTTAAGTGATGGTGTATTAATTATGGCTTAGAGGGTGCAAGTAAAACTTGCCCAAAGAAAGTCAATACATTTGATACTGGGCAAGCAATAAATAGTCTCTGTCTTTAATTAATTTATAATTTGATTATTCAAGTAAATTATGGAGGAAATGAGGCATTCTAAATCAGCAGTAATAAAAAAGCTGATTGAGATGCTTTATTTCAGGGAATCATTTAAATTAGTGTGTTAGATTTAGAACCAACCCCAGTGACTTTCTAAGATAGCCTGTTGATTTCTGATTTTTTTTCTTACAGCAGACAGAGTAAGTGACTGGTCCAATCTCAAACCACTACTATGTATGCAACCTAGAAAGATTAATAATTCAGTCAGTTCAATAGCTGGGTAGTGATGAAAAGAAATTTTCTTCAATAACTTTTTCATGCTATTCTAAGTTTTTTTAAATGTCAAAATTTTCTGAATTCTATTAGGTATTTCCTGTATGTAAATATTTATTAATGTACTACATACATATGATAATATTCACAATATGAACATAAGAGGCGAGCACTGCTCAATAAAAGTTAAAAATGAAAATGTTTTATTTTTGCATGTTAATAAAGAACAACAAAGAAGAGTTAAAGTCTTCTGAAAAATATTGGTTGTAGTTTAAATAATTTACTAATTAGTTTATAAACGATTTTAAAATTTGGTCTCTTTTATAGGTAGTATCATGGGTTTAGAGTTTGGAACCAGCTGACTTTCAAAACCAAGTATTGATGATAAATAAAACTATAATTCCTAAGGGACAGTTTTAAGTTACTGTCTTATTTTGGGGGCTCAACTTTTATTATTAAAGTATAATAACATAAAATATATGGATCTAAAATTAATTATTAGGTGAATACACCAGCATAACTATCACACAGCACGATATCTAATATTATTAACACTACAGAAACTTACCTCGTGTCAGTAGATAATGTTTCTGTCATTATCCATTCTTCCCACAATATTTGATATTTTGTCACCCTAGAGTACTTATGCCAGGTTTGACATTTATTTAAATGGCTATCAAAAAGCTAATTCTGTGAAAAATGATAGTTTGATAGGGGTTGCATTGAATCTTCTATTGTAAAATATACATGCATTTATTTGGGTATATTACTAAGAGTATAATTGCTACATCATACTTATTTTTTTAAATTTTAGATTTGGGGGTACACATGCATATTCATTCCATGGACATATTGTGTAGTGGTGAGGATTGTGGTCTCAGGTGGCCCCTTCCTGTGAACATTGTGCCTCAAAAGTAGTTTCTGAACCCTAATCCCCTGCTGCTCCCCCTTATTGGTGTCCCCCTTGTATCTATTATTTCCATTTTTGTGATCATTTAGCTCCCACATCTGAGTGAGAGCATGCTGCATTTGGTTTTCTGTTTCTGAGTCCGTTTACTTAGGGTGATAGTCTCCAACTCCATCCATGTTGCTGCAAAGGACATAATTTCATTCTTTTTTATGGCTGCATAGTATTCCATGGTGTATGTATATCACATTTTCATTATTCACTGATTGGTTGATGGGCATTTAGGCTGATTCCATATGTTTGCAATTGTGAATCCTGCTGAGATGAACATACAGGTATAGGTGTCTTTGGTACATCACAACCTCTGTTCCTTAGGACAAATACCTAGTAGTAGAATTGCCGGATCAAATGGTAGATCTACTTTTAGTTCTTTGAGTAATCACCATACTGCTTTCCATAGAGGCTGTACTAAGTTACACTCCCACCAACAGCGTACAAGCCTTCCTTTTTCTCTGCATCCATGCCAGAATCTATTGTTTTTTGTTTTCTTTCTTCCTTTTTTTTTTTTTTGAGTTGGAGTCTCACTCTGTCACCCAGACTGGAGTGCAGTGGCCACTCCCGGCCACCGCAGCCTCGACCTGCTGGGCTCTGGCGATCCTTCCGCCTCAGCCTTCCGAGTAGCTGGAACTACAGGCGCGCGCTACCACGCCCGGCTAATTTTTTCATTTATTGTAGAGATGAGGTCTCGCTTGCCCAGGCGGGTCTCAAACCCGCGGGCTCAGGCAATCCACTCACCTCAGCCTCCCAAAGTGCGGGATTACAGGCTGAGTCACTGAGCCTGGCTTCTTTCTTTCTTTTCTTTTTTTTTTATATCAGAATTTCACTCTGTCACCCAGGCTAGAGTACAGTGGCATGCTCATGGCTACCACAGCCTTGGCCTGCTGGGCTCAGGTGATCCTTTCACCTAAGCCTTCTAAGTAATTGGAACCACAGGTATGTGCCACCACACCCAGCTAATTTTTTTGATTTATTGTAGAGACAAGGTCTCGCCATGTTTCTTAGGCTGGTCTTGAACCCCTGGGCTCAAGCAATCCTTTTGTATTTGCCTCCTAAAGTGCTGGGATTACAGGCATGAGCCACACTTGTTATTTGTTTTCTTAACGATAGTCATTCTAACTGGAGTAAGATGGTGTCTCATTGTAGCTTTAATTTGTATTTCCCTGATGATGTTGAACAAATTTAATATGTTTGTTGGCCACTTGTATATCTTCTTTTGCGATATGTCTGTTTATATCATTTGCCCACTTTTTAATGGGTTTATTTGCATATTTTCTTGTTTGAGTTCTTTGTAGATTCTGGATATTAGTCCTTTGACAGATATGTAATTTGGGAATATTTTCTTCTATTCTGTAGGTTGCCTGTTTGCTCTGTTGATTATTTCTTTTGCTGTGCAGAAGCTTTTTAGTTTAATTAAGATCCACTTATTTATTTTTATTTTAGTTGCCTTTGCTTTTGAGGCTTTAGTCATAAATTCTTTGCCTAGGTTGATGTCCATAAGAGTTTTTCCTAGGTATTCTTCGAGTATTTTTATGGTTTCAGGTCTGACATTTAAGTCTTTAATGCATCTTGAGTTACTGTTTGTATGTGAAGAGAGATAGGGATCAAGAATCATTTGACAGCACGTAGTATCCAACTTTCCCAGCACCATTTGTTGAATGGGGTTTCCTTTCCCTAGTTTGTGTTTTTGTCTGCTTTGTCAAAGATCAATTGTCTATAAGTATTTGGGTTTATTTCTGGATTCTCTATTCTGTTCCATTGATCCAGGTGTCTGCTCTTGTACCAGAATCATGCTGTTTTGGTTACCACAGCCTTGTAGTATAATTTGAAGTCAGGTAAAGTGATGCTTTCAGATTTGTTCTTTTTGCTTAGGATAGCTTTTGTTATTCTGGCCCTTTTCTGGTTCCATATGAATTTCAAAATTATTTTTCTTAATTCTGTGAAAAATGACATTGGTATTGTGGTAGGGATTGCATTGAATCTGTAGATTACTTTGGGTAATATAGTCATTTTAATAATGTTTTTCTTTCGATCCTTGAACATGGGATGTTTCTCCATTTGTTTGTGTTCCCTGCAGTTTTTTTCATCAAAGTTTTGTAGTTCTTCTTGTACAGATATTTCACCAGCTTGGTTAAATATATTCCTAGGTATTTTAGCTATTAGGCTGCTATTGTAAATGGAAGTGAGTTCTTGATTTTATCCTCAGCTTGGTCACTATTGGTGTATTGCAGTACTACTGATTTGTGTGTGTTGATTTTGTATCTGGAAACCTTGCCAGATTCTTTTCTGAAGTCCAGGAGTCTTCTGGAAGAGTCTTTAGGGTTGTCTAGGCATACAGAGGTAGTTTGATATCTTCTTTTCCAATTTGTATACTTTTTATTACCTTTTCTTGCCTGTGGATCAGGCTAGGAATTCCAGTAATATGTTGAATAGTGTTGGTGAAAGTGGGCATTCTTGTCTTGTTCCAGTTCTGAGGGAGAATGTGTTCAACTTTTCTCTGTTCAGGAGTACATTGGCTGTAGGATTGTTTATATAGCTTTAGTTATTTTGAAGAATGTTTCCTCCATGCCTATTTTGCTGAGGGTTTTTATCATTAATGGATGCTAGATTGTATCAAAGCTTTTTCTGCATTTATTGAAATGATCATGATTTTTGTTTTTAATTCTGTTTATGTAGTGGATTATAGTTATTGACTTGCAAATGTTGAACCAACCTTGCATCCCTGGGACAAAACCCCCTTGGTTGTAGTGTATTTTTTTTATATGCTGTGAAATTTGGTTTGCTATTTTGAGGATTTTTGCTTCTATGTTCCTAAGGGATATTGCTTTGTAGTTTTCTTTTTTTGTAGTGTCTTTTCCCGGCTTTGGTGCAAAGTGATACTGGCCTTGTAGAATGAGTTGGGGAAGATTTCTTCTTCCTCAATCTTGTGGAATACCTTCAATAAAATTGGCTCCAGTTCTTCTTTGAAGGTCTGGTAGAATTCAGCAGTCAGTTCATCAGGTCTTGGACTTTATTTTTGTTTGTAGAGTTCTAATTACTGTTTCAATCTCACTACTCATTATTGGTCTGTTCCGGATTTTTATTGCATTCTGATTCAAGGTT
>CAUYQG010113675.1:0-38250 GCA_963574415.1 Tarsius wallacei
TCTATCTGAGGATGGGGAGACACCTCTTATCAACAAGGGTACCTGAACGAAATATTTTTGTATGCCTAACCCCTAACTGTACCCCACAATAACATAATAAAATAAAATAAAAAAATTAAAAAAAAAAAAAAAAAAAAGAAACAACGTAAGAAACATTAATTATTATTTTTTTAATTTGAAAGATGTGAGGTATAATTCAGGATTAGGTACATAAGTGGTCATTGTACAGGTGAAGTTTGGGTCTCCTTTTGGTCCCCCCTTTGCCTGGTTTGAGATCAGGTACCTTATTGATGTTTTGTGCCCCCTCCCCTCCCCTGGCAGTGTCCTTCTACTGCCAATCCCATTTTTATAGTATTATGATAATGTATGTTTAGGGTCCACTTATGAATGAGAACATGTGGTACTCAGTTCTTTGTTTCTGTGGCAGATCACTTAGTATGATAGACTCTAAAGCCACCCAAGTTGCTGCAAAGTTCATACTTTTTCTTTCTGGCTGCATAATATTCCATTGTATATATGCACCACATTTTTTTTAATCCAGTCCACTTTCAATGGGCAGCAGGGTTGGTTCCATGTTTTTGTTATTGCACTATTTGCTACAATGAACATGCACATGCAGGTATCTTTTTTGTACAATTATTTGAGTTCCTCTGGGTATATTCCCAGAAGGGGGATTGCTGGGCTGTATGGAAGGTCAATTTTTAGATCTTTTAGAAATTGCCACACTATTTTCCACAGAGGTTGTACTAAAAAGCACAATCTCATTCACCATAGCCACAAAAAAAAAAAGAAAAGAAAAGAAAAGAAAAGAAAAGAAAAAGAAAGGCCTCGGCATCATCCTACAGAAATGTGAAAGATCTTTACGACAAAAACTACAAAACACTACTCAAAGAAATCAAAGAAGACACAAACAAATGAAAAAATATTCCATGCTCATGGATTGGAAGAATCAACATTGTTAAGATGTCCATCCTAGCCAAGGCCATCTACAGAATCAATGCAATACCCATTAAATAACAAGCATCATTCTTCTCAGAACTGGAAACGACAATACAGAAATACATATGGAAATATAAATGACCATAAATAGCCAAAACAATCCTCAGCAAAAGAAACAAAGCGAGAGTTATCACACTTCCAGACTTTAAACTTTATTATAAGGCTACAATAATCAAAACAGCCTGGTATTGATACAAGAAAAGGCAGAGAGATCAATGGAATAGGATAGAGATTCTGGAAGCAAAACTTCAATTTCTCAACCAACTCATTTTTAACAAAGCCTCCACCAGCAACCACTGGGTAGAGGAGATGGTGCAGCTCAGTAAATGGTGCTGGGAAAACTGGCCTACCACATGCAGAAGATTGAAACAAGACCCCTACCTATCACCATACACAAAAATTAACTTGGAATGGATCAAAGATCTAAATGTAAAACCTCAAACTATAAGAATCTTAGAAAATTCAGGAGACACCCTTACGGAAATTGAAATAGGCAACCAATTCCTGATTAAAAGCCCATGACATAAGAGGTAAGATAGACAAGTGGGACCTCACAAACTGAAAAGCTTCTGCAAAGCAAAAGAAACCATCAAGAGAGTGGGGAGGCAGCCCACAGAATGGGAAAAAAATATTTGCCAACTGTATATCTGACAAAGGCCTAATATCCAGGATCTACAAGGAACTCGAATATGCCAAAAGGAAAAAATCAAACAGCTCCATTAAAAAGTGGGCAAAAGACATGAATAGACATTTCTCAAAAGAAGACATACAGACAGCAAACAGGTACATGAAAAAATGCTCAGCCTCAATAATCATCAAAGAAATTCAAATTAAAACCATACTGAGGTGCCACCTACCTCCAGTCAGGATGGCCATCATCAATAACTCAAATAACAACAGATGCTAGAGAAGATGCGGGGAAAAGGGAACACTTCTACACTGTTGGTGGGAGTGTAAATTAGCATAACATCTGTAGTAAGCAAAAATTCTAAGGAAAAAAATACTCTTTTAAAAAAGCAAACTCCATTAATATCTTCAGAATAACAAAAAAATTGCACACTTTCAGGAAGAAAAATGTGCTATAAAAAGGTATATTGAAAAAACTTTCAGCACTGATCAACAAATTACAGTTGTTACTAAAATTAACACATAACAATCAATAATACAATATTGATTAACAAACAATTAACGGACTGAAAAAGAAATCAAGAAAGTAATGCCATTTACAATAACTACAGAACATATCTAGGAATAAATTTAACCAAGGAGGTGAAAGATCTCTACAAAGAAAACTACTAAATATCAATAAAAAAATATTGAAGAAGCCACACAAAAATGGAAAGACATTTCATGTTCAAGTATCAAAATAATTAATATTGTTAAAATGATTATACTACCCAAAGTGATTTGCAAGTTCAGTATAATCCCTATCAAAATACCAATGACATTCTTCACAGAAATTTAAAAACCATTCTGAAATTAAAACTACAAAAGACTGAATAGCCAATGCAAACCTGAATAATTAGAACAAAGCTGGAGGTATCATACTACCAGATTTCAAAATATACTATAAAGCTATAGTAACCAAAGCAGCAAAACACTGGCATCACACACACACACACACACACACACACACACACACACACACACCAATGAAACAGAACAGAGAAAATTAAACTATATATCTGCAGTCAGCTGATTTTGACAAGGCACCAAGATCATTTATTGGGGAAAGACAGTCTTTTCAATAAATGAAGAGGAAAAAAGTGAATATCTATATGTTGAAGAATGAAACTAGATCCCCGTCTCTCACCTTATACAAAAATCAAATGAAAATAGATTAAAGACCTAAATGTGAGACTCAAAACTATAAAATGACTAGTAGAAAACATGTATGCAGCTAACACCGGAGCACTCAGATATATAAAGCAAATGTTATTCGATTTCAAGAGAGATATAGACTCCAATATAAAAATAGTTGGGGACTTCAACAGCCTTAGACAGATCATCTAAACAGAAATGAACAACAAGAAATGGGTTTAAACTGCACATTAGACTAACTGAACCTAACAGACATCTACAGAACGTTTCGTCCCAAAGATACAGAATATATTATATTATTCTCATAGTTACATGAATTAACTCCAGGGTATACTACATGTTGGGACAAGAAACAAGTCTCAACACAATTTAAAAAGTAAAAATCATATCAAGTATCTTACCAGATAACAATGGAATAAAAATAGAAATTAATAACAAGAGAAACTTGGGAAACTATGAAAATACATGGAAATTAATCATGTTCCTGAAGGGCTATTGGGTCAAGGAAGAAATTAAGGTAGAAATATAAAATATTATTGAGACAAATGAAAATTAAAGCAAAACATACCAAAGCCTATGGGACATAGCATAGCCATGATATGAGGAAAGTTTGTAGCAACAAATACATTAAAAAGGTAGAAAAAATTTAAATAAATAATCGAATGATACACTTCAAGGAACTTGAAAAGCAAGAATAAACCAAGCCCAAAATTGTATAAAGAAAAAAATATAACAAAGATCAGAGCAGAACTAAGCAAAACAGAGGCTAAAACAATTGCAAAGCATCAATGAAACAAAAAGTTGGTATTTTGAAAAGATGAGCAAAATTGATAATCCACTTGTTACACAAGCAAAAATATAGAAAAGACTCAAATTTAAAAATTACAAATGTAATATGAGACATTACTGCTGATACCGCAAAAATACAAAAGATCATCAGAAAGTATTATGAACAATTTTACATTCACAAACTGGTAAACCTAGAGGAAATGGACACATTTCTGAACACCTACAGCCTACTAAAAGTGAATCAGAAAGATGCTGAAAACCTGAGCAGACTGCTAATAAGTAATTAGATTGAATCAGTAATAAAATCTCCCAACAAAGAAAAGCCCTTGATCAGACAGCTTCACTGCCAAATTCTCCCAAACTTTCAAAAAGGACTAACACCAATTCTCCTCAAACTATTTCAAAAAAATGAAGAGGGGGGAATTCTCCCTAACTCATTCTACTAGGCCAGCCAGACAAAGACACAACAATAAAAGAAAACTATAGAACAATATTCCTGATGAACATAGATGCAAAAACGCTCAATAAAATACTAGCAAACCAAATCCAACAACACATCAAAAAGAAAATAAACCATGATCAGGTGGGGTTTTTATCAGGCATGCAAGGATGTTTCAACATATGAAAATCAATAAATGTGATACATCACATAAACAGAATGAAGGACAAAAGCCATTTAATTATCTAAATGGACACACAAAAAGAATTTAATAAAATTCAACATCCCTTTGTAATAAAATCTCTAAAAAAACTAGGCATAAAAGGAATATACTTCAATATAATGAAGGCAATATATGACAAACTCACTCACAGTTAACTGAATGAAAATAACAAAGTTTTGTTTTTAAGAACCAAAATAAGACAAAGATGAGCATGTTCACCACTCCTAGTCAACATGCTCCTGGAAATTTTAGCCAGATAAATCAGACAAGACAAAGAAATAAAAAGAATTTAAATTGAAAAAGAGGAAGTCAAATTATACCACTTTGCTGATGACATAATAGTATGTTTAAAAAAACCTAAAGAATCCGCCAAAAAACTCTTAGATCTGATGAATAAATTTAGTAATGTTTCAGGATACAAAATCTATATACAAAATTTAGTGGCATCTCTATGCACCAATAATGAACCAGCTGAGAAAGAAATCAAGAAGGCAATTTCATTTGCAATAGCTACATTCACACACAAAAAATTTAGGAGTACATTTAAACAAAGAGGTTAAGGGTCTCTACAAGGAAATGCAAAAAACACTATTGAAAGAAATTGAAAAGGACATAAACAAATGGAAAGACATCTCATGCTTATTGATTGAAAGAATTAATTTTGTCAAGATGACAATATTGCTCAAAGCAACCTATCAAAATACAATGCAATCTCTATCAAAATACCAATGCCATTTTTCACAGAAATAGAATATTGCTCAAAGCAACCTACCAAAATACAATGCAATCTCTATCAAAATTCCAATGCCATTTTTCACAGAAATAGAAAAAATAATCCTAAAATTCATATGGAACCACAAAAGATCCTGAATAGCCAAAGCAATCTGGAGCCAAAAAACAAAGCTGGAGACATCACATTACCTGACTTCAAAATATACTATATGGCTATAGTAGCCCAAACAGCATGGTATTGATAGAAAAATAGATAATGGAACAGAATAGAGAACCCAGAATCATATTAACATATTTACCACCAACTGATTTTTAACAAAGGTGCCAAGAAGTTACAATGAAGAAATGACACACTCTTCAGTAAATGATGTTGGGAAAATTGGATAACCATATGCAAAATAAAACGGAACCCCTATCTCACTATATTCAAAAATCAACTCAAGATGAATTAAAGTCTTAAGTATAAGACTTAAAACCATAAAATTACTTAAAGAAAACATAGGGAAAACACTCCAGGGCATTGGTCTAGGCAATGATTTTATGACTAAGACCTCAAAGGCTCAGACAACAAAAACAAGAGTAGACAAATGAGACTATATTAAACTAAAAAGCTTCTGAACAGCAAAGGAAACAATCAGCAGAGTGAAGAGAAAATTTGTTGAATAGAAGGATGTATTCGCAAACTCTTCATCCCACAAGGGTTTAACATCCAAATCGTACAAGGAATTCAAACAACTGTTAAAAACCAAAACACTAGTTTAGCCACTTGGAGAAGAATATGGAGGTTCATAAAAAAACTGCAAATTAAACTACCATATGATCCAGCAATCCCACTACTGGGCATTAATCCAAAAGAAAGGAAATCAGTATATCAAAAAGACATCTGCACTCTCATGTTTATTGCAGCACTATTCACAATATTCAAGATACAGAGTCAACCCAAGTGTCCAAAATAGATAAATGGATTTTTAAAATGTGGTATTTATACACAATAAAGCACTATGTAGCCATAAAAAGAATGAGATCCTGTCATTTGCAGCAGCATGGATGAAACTGGAAGACGTTATGTTAAGTGAAATATGCCAAGAATGGAAAGTTAAACGTTGCATGATTCCACTCATATGTGGAAGCTTAAAAAAGTTGATCTCATAGAAGTAAAAAGTAGAACAGAGAATACTAGAGGCTGTGAAGAGGAAGAGGAAGGCAAGATAGAAAGAGATTTATTAAAAGATACAAAGAAATAAAACTAATATAGCTACAGCTTCAAAAACCTGTAGTTGGTGATTGGGAATTGGAATATAAAAAACAAGAAAAGGAATTTTGAACACAAGTACACACTTCTTAGAAAATAGAATAATTTTATATTTTACTAATAACATGTAGTATTGTTTTCAGTATATGTTATTGTTGTCTGTGGTACTTCTAAGATATGATACATTTTCAATCTGAAAATATTGATGAGTAAGCAAATTTTTTAGAATTTTAAATCACGCGATTTGATTATATACAACAGTCTGTAAGCTACATATGTTCGTATAGCTATTTTATTTTTAAATCATGCACATGAGTAATCTATCTTCTGTGAAGAAATTCAAAACAAGAATCCAGCTTGAGCCTAGTCTGCCACTCAGCTCTAATAGGGGGTTGCCACCTCTCCAAGATGTCCACAGGGTCACCTTAATGGCTGTGTGATCTTGATACTGGCCCAATTTACCCATAGAGCTGATAATTATGGGGATTTTTGGCTAAATGTAGAAACTGACCTCTTAATCTTTAAACTTAAAACCTACATTTATCTTGTATGAGTTCCTGTCTCAGGAGACTGGCCCTTATTCAAGGGCCTGAAACTTGCCAGAGCATTGGTTCCAGACAATAAGACACTTGACCCCTCACTCAACAGGATTGCTTACTCCTTCCTAATTGCTGTTTTCATTCCTTCCCCCACTATATAAATCCTCAATTTTGATTGGCCAGGGTGATACATTTGAGACTGAGCTCCTATTTTCCTTGGATGATATCACCCAATTAAAAGCCTTCTTCCCTGACATACTTGTTGTCTCAGTGATTGGCTTAGACTCAAGGCTTGAAGGCTCAGAAATCTGATGTACCAGTATACAAATAATAGTCATATTTCAAGGGCAGAGACTCACTTACTAAACCAGGAGACTAGGTGCAAAATCTAAAAGATGGTTTATAACAAATAATTAAATAATCCAAAGGTAGCACACAAACTTTCATGTTGACCAAGATGGAGTAAGAGGAATCCAATGTTCTCATTTGAAAAAAAACTTTAAAACTAGTCAAAAATTTGTAAAACAATGATTTTTCAAAGGTTGAACATCTATAATTTGAAGATCTGAAGTATTAAATGCTCCAAAATTCCAAACTTTTTTGAGTGCCGACACAATGCTCAAAGGAAATGCTCATTGGAGCATTTTGAATTTTGCAAGTTCAGATTTGGGATGCTGAATCAGTAAATATAATACAAATATTTCAAAATCTAAAACCTGAAACACTTCTGGTCCCAGTAATTTTGCATAAGAGACACTCAACCTCTATTAGTCATTAGGAAGCATAGAACAGTGATTCCTGAGAAAGGGTAAATAAGAGTAGTCCTGCAATTAAACTCAAGGCACTACATAAAGAGAGTTTCCAGGCCATTGCAAACAGAGAGGAAATCCAGTCTGAGCAGGAACAACTTCATGTGAGGAAATGAAGCCAGGAGTCCAGGTAGACCAAGACAGTTAGAGTTCACAGGACAGAATACTGCGTAGCAGAAAGTTGCATATAGAAAGAGCTCCAGACATCAACAGAAGATTCCTCCTCAGTCTTCTTCTAATGCTGATCTTCACATATGTGTTAGAAAATTATTCCAAGTTGTGAGAATAGCCACCTAAAAGGAGAAAAGGGAACAAACTTCAAAGCTCAAGCAGGGTAGATAATAGGGCTGTTCACACCAGACAGACTGGAAAACTTTAGAATTCATAGGGCACTGAATAGAGAACTCAGAAGGACTAGATTAAAAATGTCCTGTTCCTACCTAATAAAGCATAAAAGCAAGGTTCAAAAGAATCAAACTATTGCCTAATAACTTAACTGTGTCTTAGCACAAAGCTCAAGATATTTATAGGAATACAAAAAATATCCAGCACACAATAAAGCAAAATTCACAAAGTCTTTTGGCATTTAAACAAAATTCTAAGCATGCAAAACAGCAGGAAAACACAATTGAAATGGGGAGGGAGATCAATAGATGAGAATTAGAAGAAAACGAAAGAAAAACAATAATTATTATTATAGTACATGTGTTTAATAGAGTAGGGGAATCACTAAGCACATTAAAAGTAGGGATATGGAAGATATAAAGATAACCCAAATTCAACTTTGAGAAAAATACAATGTTGGAGATGAACAATGCACTGGATATGATTAACAGCAGAGTAAACACCACAGGAAAATAACTGATAAAATTAAAGACATAGAAACTTAAAGCAACAAACTTAATAAACTTAAAGCAATAGGAACTATCAAAAATGAAGCAGGAAGCAAAACAATAACAAAAATAGGATATCACTGAGCTGTGGAGGTGTGCCCAATATACGTATATTTTAATTGGCAACCCCAAATGAGAGGGGCACAGAAAATATTTAAAGAAATTAAGCTTAAAATTTTCAAATTTGAGTAAAACTGTAAAACCATAGATCCAAGGATTTCAACAAACATTAAACAGAAAAATTGTGAAGAAAACTCTAGCAAGGAATCATGATTACATTGTTTAAAATGAGTGATAAGAGAAAATCTTAAAAAGCAACAAGAGGGTAAACAAGACATATTATGAACAGAGAAACATTAATAAGAATAACAACTGATTTCTTGCCAGAAACAATGCAAGCCAGAAGACAGTGGAGCAGTATCTTTAAATCGTTGAGAGGAGAAAAAGGAGCAAACCTGTACAACTAGAATTCTATGCTGAACAAAAATCGCTTTCAAAAACAAGGACAAAATAAAGGCTTTTGTAGTTAGTAAAAAAACTAAAAGAATTGATTATCAGTAGACTTGCATTACACGAAATGTTAAGGAAGACCTTCAAGTAAAAGGAAAATGATAGCAGATAGAAATCTATAAAAACAAAAATCAACAGAAAGAAATGAAGAGAACCAGAAATGATAAATAGTTGAGTAAATATAAAACACTTTCTTTCCTATTTAACAAAGTTTTAAAGGTAAGAAAGTACTTAAAGTAAAAATAATAACAATATGCATTTGGGTTTATAAAATAATGTTTTGGTAAATGAATTCATCTTACAATTGAATGTCCAGCAAGAAAGCCTTCCTTTGTAGCATTTGCCTGTTTCCATGGTATAAATGGTCCTATCATGGCTGCTTTCAAGTTATCAAATTGCAGGTAGATTTTAGAAGAGACATACATAGTGTGTTTTTCATGACATGGCAAAAGCTGAGTTTATAAAACATGTAGAAGTAATATATAAGACAAAAATATAACAAAGACTTGGAATTGAAAATAAACCATTTGTAAAGTTCTAATACTAAGTAGAAAGTGGTATAATATTACTTGAAGATAGGTGTAATTACATATAATTGTTAACTCTAAAGCAGTCGATAGATTACAGAGTTATAGCTAATACAACAAAAAATATGTAACAAAGTAATAAGCCTAAATGTTTATACAGATGAGTTTTAAGCCATCAAGAAACAGATAATCCTTGAAAAGATAAGAAATCAAATTTACAGAATGTGGCTAACAGTAGACTTAATACCAATACCAGACAACTCATTTTCAGGGTTAATTGGTAATAACTAGCAAAGTTAAATTTTTATATACCCAATGAGTAAACATTCCCACTTTCAGTATATATCATGAAGAAATTGTTACAGACATGCACAAGAATATCCATTGTACCATTATTTGTAAAGGTGAAGAACTTAACCTAAATGTCTCCAAACAGGAAACATGTATGGTATATGACTTTGAATATGAATATATACCATATATATTCATATACCATATATACATACTTATGTATATATGTACATATATATGTATATACATACCATATGAATATATTCATGTACCACACATAGGTAGCTATAATATTCAAATATGAGGAGGTACTCCCCCAAAAAACAGAATTAGTTTTTGGAGGGCTAGATCCTTGTAGAACAGGCTTTCCCTTCTAAATAAGTGTTCCAGGAACCTGCAAGCATCAGTGTACCAGCTAGTGTTGTTGTGTGAGGCTGTGTTCAGCTTTGGTGAATTTTTTTTTGGAGATTCTTTCAATGTTTATCCATTTTACGATTTTTGAGCTCACCTGCCCACAGCACACTGAATATTCAGCAGTTTTTGACCCCAAGTGGCATGACCCCTAGCCCCACCCTCCCAATTCACTCAATCGCACCCCGAGTGACTTTTTTTATTTCCCTGGATGAAAAATGTCCTCAGAGGGAAATGTTTTACTGATGGGAAGAGGTGAAACAAAAAATGGCAGAAGCACTAAAAGGCATCAAAATGGACAAGTTCAGAAATAGTTTTGAGCAGTGAGAAAAGCATATCAATCAGTGTATTATGTTTAACAGAGAGTACTTTGAAGGTAACTGAAGTTTAAGAAAAATCCATAATTTTTAATAAATAAATTCTGGGTTTTTTTGGATCCCCTTTCATATATTTGGGGATAGCAAACATCAATGTCAGAATAATTATTAGCCCTAGAAAGGATGTAGAAGAAATGGCTTGGCAGGAATTCAAAGAGAGATTCAACTCCATCTGAAATACTTTATTATCTAAAAAGAAATGTGAAACAAACATGACCATGGTCTGATTTGGCTAAAGTTCAATGTTGAGTATATGGGTGGCTGTCAGACTATATCTATAAACTTTTAATGGTTTTATCATTTAATTATAAAAGCATGTCATCACAGCATCCAGATTACCTGAGTCCTCCAAGGGAAAAAAATGTCTATTGATCATTCTCTTTTCTAGGCACAATTCATGGTAAAAAACAAATCATGTTAATCACAGCACAGCTTGTTGTGTGTAACTTCAGAGGGAAAATCAGCTAGTGAGATGAAATAAATGTTTAATGGCACTAGCTAAGAAAATTTGGCCAGTCCAGTGGTTCATGCCTACAATTTCAGCAATTTAGGAAGCAGAGGTAGGAGAATTGCTTGAACCCAGGAGTTAGAGACCAGCCTAGGCAATATAGCAAGACCTTGTTTCTACAAAAAAATTAAAAAATTAGCTGGGTGTGGTGATGTACACCTGTAGTCTCAGCTACTTGGGAGACTGAGGTGGGAGCATTGCCTGAGCCCAAAAGACAGGGCTGTGTTGAACCATGATTGTGCCACCGCATTCCATCCTGAGTACCAGAGTGAGATCCCAACTCAAAACAATGAAAAAGAAAAAGAAAGAAAAAAAGAAAATTTGAGGTTACAGAAAGTGTCACTATAGGAATTGAAGCTCTTGAGGACTATTGTAAACCTTTTAGACATCTTGCTGTACTCAATAAGACGGTGCATTTGGTAAGATATTTCCGTATATTTGGTAAGAGCCAAGCAAAATTTTGCACATCTCATTCACTTTTCTTTCCTCCTTTTCTTCTCTCCAACTCTCTCTCCCTCTTTCCAATATTCCTTCCTTGCTTCTATCTTTCCTTCCTTTCTCCCTCCCTTCCCTCCTCCTCCTCCAACTATCTACCTCTTTCTCTTCTTCTACTTCTTCTTTCGCCAGTACTTTTTTGCATAGCTCTTTGTCTTGGTTCATTCTATGTGACTATTTTAAATTTAAAGTTCATAGGGAAGCCACTTTTCCTCATCCTTAGGATCTAAAGGGTGGAAGTAGGCCGTGGGTAGTAGCACTTTTAAGTGATCCCAAATTACTGACAGTAGTCTTTAGTAAGTTGAAACTTTTATTAGATTTTGAGTTTAAATCAAATAATGTTTATTTACTACCAGAATGTTGCTCATGTAGAAATATAAGGAGGGACCTCCCCAAAACAGAAATACTACCAGAGTATTGCTCATGTAGAAATCATGGCATATATAATTTTTATATAGATTTATGCTATTTTTTTGCATGCAACTTTTTATTGAATAAAAGTGATTTATAAGTGAACATTCATCATAATGATCATAAATAAATTACAGTGTATTTCATCATGAAACTAAATTAAATCATCTACTAGATTACCTTGGGCTAGTGGAAGGGCTTTAGGCAGAAAGAGACTAAAGTTCTAGTGTTGGCTTTGCCCTGTTCTGAAGGTGTCAGTTACCCTTCCTTCCCCTCTGTTTCCTTCTCGGTAAAATGAGAGGAATAACCTTTCTGAGGCTCTGTGAAGATAATATGTCCCTTGTTTGTTACCTCAGTATCTAGTGTTTTATTCTATTTCTTGAGCTGCTGTACACTACATGGGTAGAGATACATTAATACATAGAGGTCACCAGATGTCACCACTGCAGATGACATTCAGGGTTTTATTGTCTGAGAAAATACATAGCATGATCTGGGAATACAATTTAATTGTTATGGCCATGGTTATGATGGAATTCTGGGGGGAGTTTTCAGTCTCTGGTGAATTGTTTATTGTATAATATTTTGGCTGGAACTATTTTCCACAGTTTCTACTATCTGCACGAACTCATAAAGAGGGAACCCTATATTATATTATATTTAAAGTTTCAGGGAAAATGTGGTTGGCCTAAATTATGAGCTTGAGGTTATTAGAAATAGAAACATGAAATTAGATGAAATGGTTGTAAAGTTATTAAAAAATTAAGCTCAACTAATTCTGAAAGTTGTTCTAAAATTTAAAATGAGGAAAATGAGTATACATGTGGTCCAAGTCAACGTTAGCATCATTCCCAGTGTCTGAATACCAGGAAGAGTCCCCAAATACTGAGGACCTACTGAGATATATCAAATAGATATAATAAATATATTTCCTAATTTTCTGTTAGAAAAAAGACAGAGAAATATAAGTCAGCTTTTCCTGGGAAGAATCACCTGTGAAGATTATTAATATCCAAACATTCAGTCCTACGCATGATCTATCAAATTCAACTATCTGGGTAGAGCCTTAGCCAATGGTTTGACAGGGCTCCCTGGTAATTTTATATGCACACTGAATGCAGGGCATCATGGGACTAATTGCTTTTCCTTCAGGTTCAGAGCACGTGAGCCTCTGGAACCCCCGGTTTGGTTTAGGTTACCTGGTACCCTTAACACTATGAGCCTTTCTCCACTTGTACCATCAGGAGGTCTTCTTGGGTAGACCTCCCATTAGACTGTAATCTTCATGGGGCAGGGACCATGCCTTAGTCAATGCTGTTCCCTCCAGTCCTAGCAGAGGGCCTGGCCTGTTGTAGGTGCTTCATCAAGGTTTGCTGACAAGATGGTTCTATGAGTGTAGTGGGAAATTGTGGTTGTAAAGCATGCAATGTCAGAGCAATTGCTACAGAGAAAACCACTTTTCATATCTTGTTTACAAATATATTCTTCCTAGATATTTGGAGAACAGTAATATAGCTTATCCCTTATTAGCATGATATAATGTAAACGATAACTTTTTGCACTATTTTCAAATAAGTATTTTGTGTGATTTACCTAACAACCTTGTAAGGTATATGTGTTAAAAGCTCCCATTTCACAGATGAGAGAATTGAGTCAATGTGAATTTAAGTTGCTCGCCCTCATGCTCTTTCCATCACGTCCTTATGTCAACAATCCAAAGCCAACTTTGCAAGCAGGCAGGCAGTTCCTTGAGCTGGCAGAACTGTTTTCTGGAAGTCTGGAAAAACTGGATCACGTGGCCAGACAGTATGGTAGAGCCTGGAACAAGCCCTGACTAGAGACAATGAGCTACAAATGACTAGGAAGCAAAGAACAGGCACTTGGACGAATCTGTCTAAGCAGATAGTTTGGAGAGAGATGCTTGAAATAAGCATTGAGAGGAAGCCAAACAAGCACTGAATCTCTAAATTGGTGCTCAGGATATCCAGGGAGAGAGTGCAGGTGATTCTTACTATGAGGGTCAGTAAAGATGGACCAGAAATGTCATGGGTCTGGTCTCGGCTGAGTGGCCGCAGAGACAACTCAGTGGAAGTTGGGATGAATGCAGACACAGGGCTTTATCCATTTGGGTAAGAAGTGACCGAGTCCTTTATACTTTTTCATTTATGATCTGTGGACTGGGTGCTATGCTGAAAAGCACTACCAAGTAGAGAATTACCAGAGAGAAGAAAAAATGTAAGAAAATGCCTGATGGCCGGGCATGGTGGCTCATGCCTGTAATCCTGGCACTTTGGGAGGCGGAGGTGAGAGGATTGCCTGAGTTCAGGAGTTCGAGACTAGCTTGAGCAAAATGGCCAGATCACATCTCTACAATAAATAAAAAATCAGCTGGGTGTGGTGGCATGTGTCTGTGGTTCCAGCTACTTGGAAAGCTGGGGTGGAAGGATTGCTTGAGCCTAGCAGGTAGAGGCTGTGGTGGCCGTGAGCATGCCACTGCACTCCAGCCTGGACAACAGAGTGAGATTCTGACACAAAAAAAAAGAAGAGAAAGAAAAAAAAACTGCCTGATGGCAACAGAACATCGAGTCGTTGTCCATGGGAGGGTTTCCCTTGGCTTGTTTCATTGTACATCCCTGGGGTGAACTAACTTGCAGTGTTTAAGGGCATGAACCTGTTTACACTAGCTTGTAAACTCTGTAAGGATTTTTTGTTTGTTTTGTCTTTTGTTGAATAAAATACTGTCTCACTCTTACAAATATTTGCTCAATAAATAGACTGTGGAGTTAGGCATACCTGCACTCAAATTCCAACTCTGTTGCTTACTAGCTATATGATCGTGGACAACTTAGCTTACTTCTCCAAGCCCCCATTTCTTCATCTATGAGATGGGGACAGTAACCAGCTCCTTGCCTGGTTATTTCAAGGATTAAATCACGCAACTGTAGTGTGCTGGAAATAGTTTGTGTTAATTTCAAGAGCCAATGGTAAAACTCTTGGTAGCTTGATATTGGCAACGGTGGAAGAATTTGCACTACAGCAATGGGCAAATAAATATCTTGCCTATGCCAGAGAATTGGTTGTTGACCTTTCCCAGAACGCCTCTGAGCATTAAGCACTGGGCATTGCCTGTCACCAAGACCTCCACAAGTACTAGTTGGCATTTAGCACATAAGTTGGCAAGTCAGGGGTGCTTTCCTTGAGTGGGTTGATAAAGAATGCAACTTGCCTGTAAAACTGCATTTAGCATACACTTGTTAAAAGGGAGAATGCACCAAAAGTCCCAGGGTCTAACTCTTCACAGAGATGAAACTAGTTCATTGAGAAATTCTATGGTGATGGGAGTTAATGAATTTCTGTACCAGTCTTTGTCAACCTGGTTTACTAGTCCTTCAAATGTTTTAGTGCAAGAGCCCTTCCTGTTTTGTAATTTATTTCTACTAGTTTATGGTCTCCTCGGATTTATAATTTTGATTATTTGCATTTCAAACCCTCTTAAGAGACAACTAAAACTGTGAGCATCCATTACTACAGACAATTTTCTGTATTGAATTAATTTTTTTAAATGCTTATATCATCAATGCTAAATATTTTTTTGTTAACATCTTCTTGTTGATGCTCAATGGAGTGTGACTTTCTCCAAACAATATATACTATAATTTGCTTCCAGTAAATTTCTATAATTTTTGTGAGATTGTTATAATGATTACTTTCTAGTACCCAAAGGAAGGGAACTCTATATTTATTATGACCATATATCCCAGATTTTCTAAGATGGTTCCAATTTTACATAATTTTATTCATTTCAATTAAGGAAATTCATTATATGTCAAGTAATTATTATCTAATTTTATGCCCTTTTAAGACTCTAGTACAAATGAGTTGACATAATATAAAAGTAGTTTAGTTTCTTATCACAAAAAGCAGATCAATGATTTATTAAAAATCATATAAAAGTATAACAATTAACTTACATTTAGTAATCCCCAATTATTAAAAAGATGGAAATTACCCAATATTAAACTCTCTTGGCAAATTTAAGACATAGTTATCATATGATCTTGGTTTTGGTAATGGTTGGTAACCAATGTACAATATATTCATGGATGAAATACTATGCAATAATGACCACAAGATTAATTTGTAATCTAGGCAGAAAAAAACTAAAGCAAACCATCACATGCATACTCAATTTCAGAAAAGTCTAACTGCACAACTTTCATTAGCAGAAAAAAATCTCAAAGGATTAATTTTAAAGTATGTTGATAATCTATAGGAAATGTGGAGACTTACTAAGAAATACATTTTTTTTCTTCCTAAGAATAGAAAGGCCATGAGTCTGGAAAACAAAAAGTTCTATATTACTAACTGGATCAATAAAAGAAGCCATCATAGAAGGGTAAATGGTACTTTACACAGAAGGATGATAGTCTAAGCAAAGAGAAAAGAAACACAAGCCAAATATGAGGTGGATCCCCCAAAATGGAATTTATAAAAAATTCTGTATTTATTCTTACGTGTTTAAGCCTGTCATCTTCAAAGCACTCTCTGTTTGATGCAATGCATCTTGAGATGCTTTTTTCACTACTCAAAATGGCTTTTGAACTCATCAATTTCAATGCCTTTTAGTGCTTCTGCCATTTTTTGTTTCACCTCTTTCACATCAGCAAAAGTTTCCCTTGGAGGACTTTTTTCAACTAGGGAACAAAAAAAAGTCACTCAGGGTGAGGTCAGGTGAATAGGGAGGGTGAGGTCTAGGATCATGCCATTTTTGGTAAAAAAAAAAAAAAAAAAAAACCCAAAACTGCTGAACACGCTGCACGGTGTGGGCAGGTGCACTCTTAAATCACCCATTATGAAATTGCAAATCATTGAAAGACTCTCCAAAAAATAATACACTGAAGCCAAAGGCAGCCACTCACAACAACGCTAGCTGGTATGCTGATGTCAAAAGGGGTTCCTAGGACACTTACCTAGCGAGGGAAGCCTCTACTACAAGGGGTCTACCCTCCAAAAATTAATTCTGATTTTTTTTGGTCCCCCTTCATAGAGTGGTTTATTTAGGTTATGGGGAAGGAAATTAACATTATTTTGAGCATAATTATGTTCCAAAGACTGCACTAGGTGCTTTAAATATATTTTTAAATTTTGATTCTCAGAATTATCTTGCAAGACAGGTAATATCCTCACCTGCTACTGTTGCCTAAGCTGCAGGGCCAGGATTTGAATTTATGTCTGCCCAATTTCAAGGTATCAGACTACCTCCTCACCATTTGTTGGACCTCTATTCTGTGGAAAGTTTTCTTCAGGCTGTTTTTCATTTTCTCAGAAAAACAATTAAGATTTTTTTTAGACATGTGTGCTTCATTTATAATATCACAATTTTCATTCTCAAAAGCTCTTTCCTAGTATCTGAATGTGAATGTTTCTACATAAGATTGTTAGTTATAATAATAAAATCAATACTATAGATAAAGGCAAAGTTAAAAAGAAGACAGCAGAAAAAGACTAGGTGAGTTAATCATATTTGCTTTAGAATAGTACTTTTAGCTGGTTGATCTCAGTAATAAATTCAAGCCTAGTTTAATAATGATTCCAATCCTAACCACACCCACAGATTTATCTGGGGAACTTGGTAATATTACATCTCTGTGATTTCCACACTAGAGAATCAATTTTAGCAACTCTGGAATGAGGCCTACAAGTGTGTGCGTTCTCAAGTTCCCTATGTCTTCTTTCTGAGTCTTTACTCTTCTCATCTATGAGAAATAGAAATGGAAATACAAATCTCACAGGGTGTTTTTGTCCATGAGATGGTGGATCTAAAGCACTGTGGAAGCACTCAACGTACAATACAGACAACTGTCAATTGATAGGACCCTGTTATTCAGAACATGTCTTTCTTGGCTTTATGAAAACGTGCCTTTTTGTGTGATTTGCAGTGCTAATGTTATTGTCGTTACTCCTTAACTTTCCTCAAGTTAATCTTTATTAGAATTTATTAATTCATTCTGCTCATATCCCAACTTCTTTTTTTTTTTTTTTTGAGTTGGAGTCTCACTCTGTCGCCCAGACTGGAGTGCAGTGGCACGCTCCCGGCCACTGAAGTCTCGACCTGTTGGGCTCCGGTGATCCTTCCACCTCAGCCTTCCAAGTGGCTGGAACTACAGGCGTGCGCTACCACGCCCGGCTAATTTTTTAAATTTATTATAGAGACAAGGTCTCGCCAAGTTGCCCAGGCGAGTCTCGAACCCGTGGGCTCAGGCAATCCACTCACCTCAGCCTCCCAAGTTGCAGGATTACAGGCTAAGCCACCGAGCCTGGCTCTTTTTTTTTTTTTTGGTGCAAGAAATACAAGAGTAAATAAGTAACACAAAATCTCTGATCTTCTAAAACATTGTAATAAATTATTCCTATTTCACAAATGTGCAAACTAAGGTTTAGCAAAACTAAATAATTGGTCCAAGATCATACAACCCGTAAATAATAAGAGACACAACCAAACTCAATTCTGCCTTACTCTAAAGTCCATGCTTTTGCCCTAGGCCATGAACGTATTTATAATATCACAAAGCAAGAAAATGAGATCTGTAAGCCCAGAATAGAGGCAACTAATTGCTAAGCAAGATTCCTGTATTCTATGGAGGAATTGACAAAATGTTTGTTTGTGGACGTTAGTGGCTAATATTCATGGGTGGCTTTCCAGTGTAGGTAGCCCAGCTGTTACTGTTTAGATTCAGGGAAGGGAGAATTTGAGTCTACAACTGAATGTGGAGTGATATCTGTGGTTTCTGCCCTTGTGTGAAATTTTGTATTTTCCCCAATCTCCAATCCTCCTACACCAGTGCTTGATGAATACGGCCTGAAATGATTCAAGCAACCTATTTTATTTTGTGCCAGTGTTCTCTGTACATTTATTTCCTGGTTATTTGGGTGGGACTGACCACAGATTAAGAATCAGCACTTGAATTTGAGTCTATAGTTGAGTACTGGGGAAAAACTGGAATTGCTTTATGGGTCAGGGCAGTAATGTCTTGGAATTGCTAAAAGTAACCATAATTATACTTGCTCAATTCCCCAGAATAAAACATAGAAGGTGGAGTGAAGGCAGACTGGTGAGCACGCATTACTCCTTTTTATTTTTTGATAACAAAAAAGAATACACTGGAAATAACAAGTTATCATTACTTTTTGGATAGCCTTAATTTGTCCTCATTTGAAGCATTAGAATTTATGAACGGTGTTAATGGAAAGAATTTTAGTCTAACTATACAGTTGCCAACTCTTCAACTTCTCACTTCACTTCCGTGAAGGAAAATTCATTTTGCAAAGTTTTTAGAAGAAGGAATATATTTCATGTGAATATTTTTTTTTCATTTTGTAATCCTTTCCCTTGTATTCTTGCGTTACTTCTTTTGGCCACTGTTCCATTAATAGCATTAGGATTTCTATTTTCCTGATCTGAGGGCAGAAGAATTGGACCCATTCTATCTCGTAATTTATCAAACAGTTTCTCTATCACAAAGAACATTTTTTTTCCCTCTCTCTGGGTTTCTGGCAGCTCATCTCACCCTGCCAGGGGGAGATTGAACACTTTGCTCTTTTGAAGAGTTCACATCAGAAGATTTCACCACATGCCTCTAAGATTTCACCTCATGAGAAATTCCCCTTCAAATCTGTGGTTTTGCCTCTTCCCAGGACCTTTTGAATTCCATAATGGCGTCATGTGTTGGCTGTGGAGTTTGCCCCCTTTGAAGCATTTACAGATGCTTTTAGTGACTCTTTTGAAAGAAAAAGGTGGCGATGGTGGGAGAGGGCCTGGAAATCCTTTGGCAGCCGGAAGATGATCTCTGAATAATTCAGGACACACCACGGGGTGTTGCTAATACCAGGTCTCCCAAGGCTGGAGTAAATATGAACACGCTTCTTACTGGTCTCTTGGGAACATTGTTGTAGTAGAAGTAGTATGCTCTTCTTTCCTCAGCAACACACAATTTAGAGTAGGTTAGGCTTTCTCTAACTCTAGCTGCATATTAGCCTTACCTGGGGAAATTTAACTAAATACAAGGAGACTCCCCCACATTGAAATTATTTCTTGGAGGATGGACCCCCTTCTAGTACAGGCTTTCCCCCTAAGTGTGTGTTTTAGGAGCCCATTGCATCAGTGTACTAGCTAGCACTGCTGTGAGAGGCTGCATTTGGCTTCAGTGAATTAATTTATTTTTGGAGATTCTTTCAACACGTTTGTCCATTTCATGGTGGGTGATTTAAAAGCGCCCCTGCCCACACTGTGCTGAGTGTTCAGTAGTTTTTGACCAAAAATGTCATGACCCCTGTGTCCCACCCTTCCAATTTACCAGATCTCACCCTGAGTGACTTTTTGTTTGTTTGTTTCTCCAGACTAAAAATAAAAATCCCTCAAAGGGAAGCGTTTTGCTGATATGGAAGAGGTAAGACAAAAAAATGGCAGAAGCACTAAAAGGCATCAATACTGGAGTTCAGAAACTGTTTTGAGCAGTGAAAAAAGCATCTTAAGAGGTGTGTTGCATCAAAAGAAAAGTCCTTTCAAGATGACTGAAATTTAAACATGTAAGAATGAATACATAACTTTTTATAACTAAATTATGAGTTTTTTTGGGTTTTCCCCTATAATAATGCCCAGGTTCTTCACCAGACCCATGAAATTAGAACTTCTGATGTTGGGACTAGGATTACCAGTCTTCAAATGCTTTCTGGCTAATTCTAAGGTACACCTAGGACTGAGAATTGCTGCTACAGGCCCGTGCTCATTCTGGGTCATGTTCTTGTGGAGAAGGTTCTGGAAAGAAGGAAAAGACTTAATGAGCATCCTCTTGTCCACCTACAACAACCTCTCCTTCTTATTTTTCTTTGCTCATCTTAAACCATTCAGAGGCAGTTGCCTAGAGAAAGGAGGAAGGAGGTTGCCCAGGTATGTGTGTTCCTGGGCATGGTGAGAAGCCACTCCATGTGATGCTCACTCACCCCAAGAGATGATGAAAAAGCCCCACTGAACATGCTTGGAATGGATCTCTTTAAAAAGAGTATCTCACATATAAGTTCTTAGAATTTTCCCCATATTCCCACCACTAGCAGAGGCTCCATAACAGGTCCATAACGGCATCATGTGTTGGCTGTAGAGTTTGCCCTGTTTGAAGTATTTGCCAAAAAAGAACACTTCATTCTGAAGACTGTTCCAATCAGGCAGAGTATCTGGGGGCAATTCTTTTTCAATGGGAGTTTGGAGGACCTCTTCAGAGTCGTGTCGGCCTCCCCCACCAAGTGAATCTGCCTGGCTCTTGTTGTTTACCTTGGAAAGCCGCGATGTTCAAACTTCTCTGCTTGAAAGCGTGTTCTGAAAAGAAGAAAAGTCTTGGAGAAATGGGGGAGAAAAGCAGTACTTTCAACTTTGCTGAACTGGTGCTTAGTAGGTGAAATAAAAAAAAATTTTGATTGAAAAATCAGGAAATTTGTTTACTTGGTTACTTTGACTTGACTATTTGTCTCCCATCTGTCGATCATTTCCTGAATTTTGTGTAAATTCTGCGCAGATCAGCTTAAAATTTCTCCAGCGGTCTTCATAAGGTCTGGGAAGAAGGCTTCTGTATGCTACCACACACCTGGGCGTTCCTCTCCTGCAGCAATTCTTCATCACAAAAAAATGTATCTAATGACAAAACACTCTGGTTAAGAACAGGCATTGATTAAAAATTAATCCTTAATGTTTTCTTATTACAAAAGCAACCTAAGTCATAGAAATGTTACCAAATATTGATAACGCAGATATACTTCACCATCCAGTTGAAAGTCCAGGCTGATTATTTTTCTCTCCCCATCCCATCATTGCAGCAAAAATGCCATTATGGCATGGTCCACTGCTTTGTAAACTGCTTTTATTTTTAAATTAAAAATATACATATATTTCTATTGTTTATTTAATACTATGTTGAAGATTGCATAATAATCTGTAACATTGATGTACTATAATTTATTAAAATGATTCTTAATTTTGGAACTTTAGACTGTTCAATTTTTTTTTTAGCTTTTCTTTTCTACTTTATGTCTAATGTTCTGCAGTCAATGTATTTTAACTAGGTATCTTTGGCCCACCCAGTGGTGTGCCAAAAATGACTTCTGGAGCTCCAGGAAAAGAGAAAGAAATCCCCCATTGAAGCATTTAGTGATTTTTCTGTGGTATACCTCCTCCACAGTGGTAGATTGAAACTATCAATGTGAAGGCCCCGGACATGGAGTCAGGAAGATGTGCACATCTTCGGCTCTTCCAAGCCTGTATGCACTGGCTTGAGCGCTCCACTGGGACCACCCATGCTAATAATTTAGAATAAAAAGTGGAATTTATGGGTCAACATAAAAAATATGTTTTGTCTAGTTGCCTTCCAGAAATGTAAAAATGTATGCTCTCATCAGGAGTTTGGGAGAATGTTCCAAAGCATCTCATTCCTCCAGGGCTCGGCCTGTCCCCAAATGGAATGGATGACTCTCCAGGCCATGAGAGTTCAGTCTTTGGACAGTGAAAAATGCCTTCATTTTTCAGACGGTAAACCATTCGGCTGTGCATTCAGATATGAAAAGGGGTAGTTGGACTGACTCTCCTAGGTGACTCTTTTAACTCTGAGATTTTAGGAAAAAATTAAACAGCAAAACAACAACAAACAAGATGCCAGAAGGCAATTCATGATAAATGTCAACAATTCATGATAAACGCCAAACATCAAGTGCCATAAAGGTTCAGAGGTGGAAGGAATCAGTCTGGCTATGAGGTCATTCTAAAGGAGAAGAGAAGGCATTTTTTTCTACTTTACCTAGTTGATATTTTTTCCTACTTTCCCCAGTTGGCACTAGGGTTACTGTGTCTATCAATTCCTTTTCCATCACAGAAACCTGGATTCTCTGCATCCACAACAGACTGGATGGGAGGCAGGAGGTGGTTGCGGATGGGGCAGAGGAGTTGATGCCTGCAGGGTGCTCTTTGAAGGCTGCCTTTGCCACCATCTGCAGTGAGCGTGCAGGTGAGGAAGTTCTCTAGAATGGAATCCCTGCCCGTGTTTCTGGCTAGTTTTCTCAGCCACCCCCCACCCGACTACCCTCCCTGCTGTCTCCCTCTTATATATTAGGAATTAAATCTAAATTGTAATTCAACTTTTCATGGTTGCACAAAGCACATGGCTGATGGACAGGAGTGTGTGGTACCAATTAGATCTGCAGCTCTGATTCCCTGCCTGGGATTAGACTTCTGTGCAATTCGCTAGAGTTTGGACAACCCAAATATCAGATAACATCAAGGTTTACATTCTCCGTGGAAAGCTGTCCCAAGAATTTATTGATGTTTGCAGCATCCGATTACTCTATAGCCAGAGAAGGCCAAGAGGAGAATCTTATATTTTTCCTGTTGACCTTTGGAAAGTAGCATCCTGTGACTTCCTCCATAAAGCCCGTGACCTTCAAGCATCTAAATCTTCAACTTTTCCACAAATTATGCTGCTTTTTTTTCAACATTTCCTTTCACAGATATTAGAATGGCACTGGTGTTTGCTTTTGCTAAGAGGAAGAAGAGTCCTGGGAGAAAGAGCAGCTGTCTCTGATCGCATGGGCCTCCCTTGATGGTACCTTTCCCCTCGCATGTGAGGTATCAGTCGGTTGGGGATACTTTCAAATGAGACAGGAAACAGTTTAGGGTAAGAAATGCTTTTAAAAAATCATTCTCACGCCAGATGAAATCTCAGATCTTGCAATTTTGTTTGTTTTCTCCCTTCTCAGCTGTTTCCCTTTGAAGTCATAGACTGCTATTTCTTTGTGCAACTGCAGCTGTGACTAGTCGATCATGGTTTATTTTAAGACAAGAAAAGAAGTGGAGCAAAGAAATACCTATTGTTATTTGTCATCCATTAGCAAAATTCAAATGCACCCAGTCTCATTCAGACATGCAGATGATGCTTCCACACAACAAGACACTCAGGCTGGGGGTCCCATGCCCCGATGAAAGGGGTGACTTGGAGGCTTCTTGTCAATCCTCGCTCATGCATTCTGAACAACAATACCCTGCTAGATTTTTGCATTATCCTTTCTTAGTCATGTCTGTTGTCCCTGCCTTAGTTCACAGCTCTATACTTTTGGGTCTGAATGATCGCAATTGCTTCCTAATAAGTTTTCTTTAGACTTTATACTCCTAACCAATCTTTTCTATATATCACAGCCAGACAGATAGCGAAATGTCATAGAAATCATATCACTTCTCTGTCTAAAATCTTCAGTGACTCCCTATTACCTGTGGGATCAATTCAAAGTCCGTTACTTACCATTTATGGTGTTTCTTAGTTAACCACTACCTATATTTCCAGCATTATCTCCCAATTCTTTTTCAGAATCACTTACTGCCACTAAAGTAATGTGCTCCCAGCTGACCACCATGTTGCTGAGGTCTAAAGCAAAACCTGTGTCCGCCATGAAGGCTTCGCTGGATTGACACCCATGGGAATGCCTTTCCTGCTCTGACTTAGATCACTTCTTGTTTGTATTGTGCATAGATTTTTAGGATCAATAGGACTATAGCCATTTTTGTCCAATCTTCCAGCTTTACAGACAACGCTCAGGGATGAAGTGAAATACCCTAAGCCACGTAACAACAAGAATAACTGCCATGTATTGACTTTCATATCTGCCTAGCAAAGTGTTAAAAACACCTCATTGAATTGTCTTGACATTCTTACACTATGGACAAGAAACTGCAGGCAAAGAGAGGGTAAATCACTCACTGCGGCTCACCTAGATGGCGAGAATCTAGGAGCCGAGGTTCCCACCCCATGGGCTTGACACTGGAGGCTTTAAGGCAGCCATCTCTTTGCATTTCCCCACCCATGACCCTCGTAGATGTTATTTTGTTGTATTTGTGGATGTTTCTTGTTTACCCAACCCTATTTGTAAGCTTCTAGATGGTAGAGAGCCTTCCTTACAAGCCTTTGATTTCTAATGAATATGTCAGTGCTTCCTCTAGAACTCAGGATTTGAAGAGACCGAGTAATGCGATAGTGCTCTCCCAGTGCCAGCCATGTGTGCCAATCTCCAGTGTATGCAAACAGTCGGCAGTTCGCTCTCCCCTCACACACACCGTGTTAGTCCCATCACCCGCCTCTACACTCCTACCCTTTATCCTACCTACACTTATCACACAGAGTGCACTGCCAGAATTCTGTTTGCACTGATACACATCTTGAACCTGGTTCCTTAACAAACACAAATATTCAAAGACTTGGATATGCTGTGCCTCTGTTTCCACCCCCCTTCCCATATTTCCTAATATTATCATATCTATTCATTCCCTTTACTAACCTTGGACTCCATTCCTAGTCATTCCCAACTTAGTGCATTTTGAATAAATGCATGAGTTTAATCTTCACAATGAAACTATGAGATTTATGGAAACCTGAAAGAATTATCTCTGCCCTCTAGGGTGGTGCGATCTGTTTAGAAGTGCAAGGGTCTAGGGAAAACGGGTGTTTTTTACAGAGCTGACTTAGCATCAGCGCTATATGAAGCAACACACACACATCGCATAGTCTAGTCTTCATAGTAATCTCTGGGGTAGGTATTACCATCTCTTAATGAATGAAGAAACTGATGGCTTAAAGATCCATAACTCATGCTGGTCACACAGTAGCCAGGAGGTGGAACCAGAATTTCAACTCACCTCTGGCTCTAAAACCTATATCCGGTTCCCTTCCTGCCTGCCCACCAAGGCTTTGTTGATGCATATACAACATCATAAATCACCTGCAGGTGTTGCATTGTACATAGTACTCAATCAACACTGATGAAGTTTAGAGAACTCTGGGCTGGGCAAGTTTGGGGAGGCTAGAATACTTAAGATGAAATGATCATCAGGTTTCCAGTTGACCAGCAAAGATCCAGTGATCCCCAGGATGGAGGATGGGATTAGCAGAAACAAGTCAGGCCAAATTAGTCCTCATGTATCGTGTGATGGAAGTATAGGCCATTCTGAGAAATGCCAGCAATACCATGTGTTCAACTTTTCAAGGGATTTAGCAATTTCCTGTGATGACCTCATAAACACATGAAGACATGGAGGTTGATGATAGTACCTCCAGAAATTTTTATAATGGTACCCTTAATGATATTGATGAACAGATTGAAAGGATATTGATGAACACGTTGAAAGAATGAGGGGAAGCTTTTATCCTTAGCCTGTTCTGTCTCTATGTTTTAATTAATATCTTGGAGGGAATACTGAAAGGTATGCTTAGCTCACTTGATATGAATGTAGGAATTGGTATGGTTGTTCTTCCCTCCTTCTTCAAAGTCTCTCCTATTTTGGAGCCTGTGAAACAATTTTCTTATTTTTCCAGTCACTGATCTTTGTCCATCTGAGCACATTCTTTTATGGATTCTTTTCCTTTAAAGGTAACCTGGTTCCTCCTGGTTTCTTCTTGAGCCATCCTCCCCTGCCACTCCTGGGATGATGTCCATCTGCTCCCATGGCTTCAGTCTGCCATCTTTCAGAAGGATGACTCTTGGTCTTCAGATCCTGCTGACCACAGGATATTTCTGTCCTCTTGTCCCACACTTATTTCATATTCAAGCAAACTTAAACTCAATTCTTTCTTTTTCATGACAAATCTGGTCGTCCTATAGTCAATGAATGTACCTACTTTTTGCCATTTGTCCTTGTCAAAAATCTTGTCCATGCCTTCGATTTCACTCTCTTCCCCCGCTTTCATGCACAAAATCTGTTGTGTCTAAATACTTCCCAATATTCCCATCTTTCTCAGTCATGGAAATAGCTTTCAAATTTGTGTCTCATCTTTGTATCTAACCTTGCCCCCTTTATTCTATACTCAATGCTGCAGTCAGAGTGGTCTTCTTAAAATCCAAATCTGGTCAGGCAGGGCACTGACCTGGTTAAGGTAATTCAATTGTTTCTGAGCCCTCAGAACTCCAGATCTGTGGACACACTAGTCCAGGCATAGTGAAATTTTTTTTTTTTTTACATCTCTAATAGGGCATGCTTTCTCTCATTTTCATGACTTTGTGCATGCTGTTCCCTTTGTTTGGTATAATTTTTCCTCTACTACTGTAGCTCATTCCTACTCATTTCCTCCTTCTCATCACAGATTTTCCATCCTTCAAAACCTTTTCTGAATTCTCAAGCCTGAATTAACTGTATCTTTTTTGTGTTATATAGAGGTATGGTGGCCAAAATACGGGGTATCTAAATGTTGATGGAAAAAATATAACACTTTGGGCTCAAATACTCAAGGGATATTCTGAGGTATGGCAACATTTGAAGTATCTTATCAACAAATAAGTTAAACAGCACTGATCTGGGTGAAAGATGCAACTGACTGAAACTTCCATAGTTGAAGAGACCCTCAGAATGCTTCTAGGAAAACTTCACCCGGACTTTTAGGCAGATTTTACGTCTCTCATCTCTCCAAAGCTTTCCTTGCTTAATTGAACAGATTTTCATTAGAGGAAATTAGAATCCAACCCCAGCATTAACTTCTCTGCAGCAGGGGATAACTTGTTCTTCTATAACATGCCTACAACTTTCACTCCCCATTTTCATCTTAAGATTTGTTTTTGTTGTTGTTGTGAGTTTGCAAGAATTATAGGAGGGATGACCCTAAAATTTGGGAAGAATTTTTTTTTTAAAGGTAGTAAATGAAGATGACAGCTCAATTCTCAATGCCAATGATACTGCCTACTCCTGGCTGGTAGATGGAAAATTCCATGAATCAATTTTTAAATTTATGATTAGTAGTAGAAGAAATGAAACTTCATGTTTTTATTTAGTGGAAATATTACTACGCTGTTGCCTATTTTCTTCTTTAGATGTTATTTTTAATTGTGCGCTGTTTTTATTATTCTGCTTTAAAAGGACATGTATATAAAATCATATTATATTAAATAGCATACTACACTACAAACCATCATATGATAACAAATAACATAACATGGACACACTGTAGGTTCTCAATACATGTTTACTGAATTACTTTGAATAATATTAGTTAATATATTTACTTATTTTAATTTCAGAGAATTCATTTTTTGTTTACAAATCTTTCTAATTTTTGTAGCTTAAAGAATTTTATTTCAATGTGTATGAATATTGTTCTTAAATTATGACATTATGCATGAAGACATTGCCTTGAAAAACTATATATATTTTATACACATGTATATGTTAAGAAGAAATGAAGTTGAATATTTAAAGTGAATAGTCATTTTGCCCAATAGTCATTTTACCCAGTGAAATCCTGAGAGTAGAGCATTTAATTCTTTATTTTATCATTCTTACGTCTCAGCTGAGTCTTAAATAATCATAGAGGAAACACTGTACCGTTTTATTAAGAAATAAATAGCTATTTTCTAAGCAGGAGAAAAACATAGTAAAAATGTAATACTCCATTGCCAAGATAAAAATGTTAATAACACTGCATAATGAAGCATGGAAGTCTACTTTGTATAGAGTTGTGGTGAAGTGTAGCAGCCTTTGGACTGTCTTGATGGGCTGGTTCAGAGGGACAGGACACATATTTGAATTGAGGTACTCAGGGATAGCAAAATAACACCACAAGGAAACCATGTGTACATAGCCTTGCTTTCTGTTCATGCATGGAAATAGACCCATTTTAAATCAGGGGTGCAATGAACAATTGAGAAACGTTAAAAATAATTCTGATTACACATTAATAGGAAGACATCAACTTTGAGTTTGAGGCAAACTAATTTTTCTTGTAAAATCTAAATGTCTGAAGTATTTGGGGGCTATGGCAAGTCCTAAATTCTTTATATTTATGTTAATAAAAGTAGTTTATTCAATCTGACTGGGCCTTTTGGTTAAATCTCTTATCAAACTCGAGTCATTTTCAGTAATTATTTCTTCAATTATTTTCTTCTGCCTCACTCTCTTTTCTCTCCTTCTGAGACTCCAATCATATGTGTGTATTGTATGTATGTATGTCTATTATTGTCTAACAGATAACTGAGGCTTCATTTATGTTTATCTCATAAACTGAGCCATTTATGTTTATCTCATAAACTGAGCCATTTCTGTCTTCAAGTTAACTGGATTTTCTACCATTTCGAATCTGTTATTAAGCCAAGCCCACACAATTTTCATTTTAGTTATATTTTTCAGCTCTAGAATTTGCTTTATTTAAAAATTTCCACTTGTTCTGAGATTATCATCTACTAATTAATTACGAGAATATTTTTCTTTGTGTCTCTGAACTACTTATTACAGTTGTTTTAAAATCTTGTCTCCTAATTGCATCAACCAGGCTATCTGGAGTCATTATTTGACTACTTATTCTCTCAAATTCTGGCTTTTCCTAGTAATTTTTAATTGTAGTTGGGGCATGATGATATTTTATAGAGAGTGTGAAAATAGTTTTGCTCCTCTGAAGAGTGTTGATTTTTGTTCTTGTAAGCAGTTAACTTGTCTGGACTCAGATTCCAAACTCCATGCCCACTACAGTGGGCAAGAGCTGAAGTCTTGGCTCTATTATTTACACTTCCAGCTACTATTTCCTCATGGGGACCACTAGGCTCTATCGGTGAATTCTTCTAGGATTTTCTTCCCTACTTGCAGCTGCTCTGACATCCAACTGCTCTGTCCTTTGTCCTTTTAGCTAGTGAGGTTGTGGCTTTCTCCTGCACTAAATGCATGGAATAGGTGTATCCTCAGGCAAAAAGCAGTAAACTCAGGAATCCCACCTGTTGACGCTTTCATCTTTCAAGGCTAACCTTCATTTCAATGTCTGCCTGTTTTTGGTCATTCTTGGGGACTTATTTTAAATTTTCTTTTTGTTGTTGTTTTTCAAAAAGTATTATGTCTCTTTTCTAATTCTTTTTGTGGGAGCATAGTCTGACCATGCCAGTCCACCAACCATGACTCCTCTTCTCTTAAATTTCAATGACTCAAAATGGTTCCATAATTTTGAAAGGATATTTTGATAAGTGATCAATTTTAAACATGTGGGTTAATTTATTAAAAAACTACCAAAGGTGAAGAGGGTTCTAATGAAGAGGATTCAGAGTGCAAAATGTCTTGTTAAGTGTTTTCTAAAAAAGGTTCTCAACATGACAAAACTCAAGATATTTAAAGCATTTACTTATGTAATCATTTAAAAATTGTTATTAAATAGATATTTGTAGAAAACATATGTTAAACTTGCTGTATGAATGTTTAATATGAGTCAGATGTGGAAGACTATTCTCAGGGAACTCAGATCCAGAAAATATGGGAAGATATGCCCCAAATTGCAAAGATAAGTGAAGCTGAACAGCAGGATGTTGTCCTAATCCTTTCCTTCAGATGTTGTTTGTCACTTGAATATATATGTCTTGAAATTTGGTCTAAATGAAAGTCACTAAGGAATAGTTCAACAGCAACATCCTAGATAGCTATGTGCTAGGGAAAAATAAGAAGCAAGATAGATTACTGGTCGAAACAGGAAATATTAAAGAAACTATAATTTCTGCACAATATGGGACTCCTTAGACTCAACAAAGAAGCCCTATTCTACTTTATAAAGCACCAAAAGTTTCAGCACTGGTAGGTGGAGGTAAGATAAATGGTTGAAACTAAGGAGAGAGCACTGTAGTGCTCAAATATTCCAGAAGAACAAATCTGAAATGTACAGATGAGGCGGGGTCCTTGAGCAGTTGTGACCAGCAGGGTTGAAGATTCTCTTTATACAAAGAAGAAACAACCCATGTTTATGAAGATGGTGTGGGATTTAACAGAGCGAGGCTGAGCCAGTTAGGATGAAACGAAAACTGCAGCGTAGCCTAGGTCAGAAATTTCCCTTAGGAGACTCATACTACAAGTTTCAACAAGCCTCTGGAGGATTTGACATTCATGTGAGAACCATGAAAGAAAACAAGAAAGGAAAGAAGGAAAGAAGAATGATAGATATAGAGATAGATCCATAGACAGATATGCATGCAGATATCTATACATACATACATGTGAAATGCGGCATCACTGTTCAGAATAATGTACATAATTCTTATTTCATCTGTTGATTCAGTTTTTCTTAGTTCTTCTGCTGTCTTTTACAAATAAGCCTTTCTAAATGTTGTTACTGAATTAGACAGAACGCAAAAATTGTTTCAATATTTAGCCCTAGAACGGACAAGCCACTGTGGCAGCAACCTGCACATGCTGCTGCTTAAATAACACGTGTGGCGTGAATGTGCAACAAGTTGTAATTGAAATGAATTATAATAAAATGGAGAATGGAGAAATATTATTTTATACATTTTAATGAATTCAGTTTATATCAAACACAATATAACTGAGTTTTAATAGGAACTTTGTGCCATTCTGTGATAAGCCCTGTGAGTGATAGGCCTGTTACGATACATTTAAAATGGCAATAAATATCCGATATCTTTGTACAAGAGAACAACATAAAGAAGATATTCTGTATGATCATAAAATGAAAATGAATAAACAGATTTTAAACTCTGTGAACTTATGCATTTAGTATGTGTGTGTGTGTTCATAGGTTGAATGTTTGGGTGGAAACAATTTTGCCTGAAATGAATGACATCTTAGAAGCCATACTAATAGATTCTTTTCATCTGACTACCAGTCAGGTATTGGTCCTCCCCGGACCAGGGTGTCCATTCTCTTCCTCATGGCTTCTACTGAAAAGTTGTGTCATTCCCAACATAGGTCTCTACTTTGTTTCTGGGCTACACCAGTTTCTTCCAGTCCATTACTTAATTTCCTCTCCTTTCCCAAAATTCATATGCAATCTGAATTTTAACATTATTTAGTATTGAGTAAAGTAAAAGTAAACTGGAAAAATGAAAGGCAATAAGACTTTTAAAATAGAATAATCTATGTTAACTAATTTTACTGATGCATAACAAGCAGAAACGCTTACAAATCTAAACTACATAGTACAATTAATTCACAGAGTGTCCACATATGTCTCTCCACAACTCAAGTCCAGAAATAAAACACAGCCAGTATCACTGAAGCTCCCCTTGCACCTCTCTCAATCATTATCACCACCTCTCCTGACTTCCAAAGCCACAGATTGGTTTTGTCTGTTAGTGAGCTTTACACAATGTAATCATGCAGGATGTACTATTTTTGTTCATGTTCTTTAACCTAAGATTATGAGACTTATCCATGTTTCTGTGTGTGGTTGTAGGCCATCTCCATTGCTATAAAATATTTCATTTTGTGGATATACCAAAGCTTGTATATTTTTTCTCTTGTCTGTGGATATTTGGGTTGTACTCTCATTTTTGGCTATCATAAGCAATGCTGCTATGAACATTCTTGTACGGGTTTTGGATGTACAAAATTGTGTGTGTGTGTGTGTGTGTGTGTTTGTGTGTATGTGAGTGTGTCATTTCTGGGTGATAGGATACACATGTTTAGTCTCATTAGATACTGCCAGACACATTTCCAAAGTTGTTGTACAATATACACTCACACCAGCAACTTGCAAGAGTTTCAGTTGTTCCACATCTTTGTCAACTCTTATTATAGTCAAACATTATAATTTAGCGTTTTCTGGTGATCGTATAGTAGTCTCTTACAGTTTTAATCTGCATTTCTTTGATAACTAAGTGGCTAAGGACATTTTGTGTATTTATGGACTATTTTGGCATCCTTTTTTGAGAAGTCTTTTTTTTGTTTTTCTGTTTGGTTGTCTTTCTCTTGTTGACTCATGAGAGTTCTTTATATCATGCTTAAATGGAGGTACACAATGACAAAAGATTTGATGTGCCTTCAAATTAGAACTCGCCCAAGGTCTTCAATTGTTCTTGAGGACTCAGTGGAAGTTTTTGATGATGACAGTTTAAGCACACTTCTGTAATTTTTAGTGTGTTTCACTGGCAGGACCAGACCAAGAGTCTGAATATGATGCAACCTTCCTGCCTTCATGCTTACCTTGAACAAATAAGAAGAAAGTGATGTTAACCTGTGTGCTTAGTTAAGAATGTTGGGATTCCTTGAAGCTAGCTACTGGTCAGTGATATTCACCAAAATATCCTGCATTAAAACTGAAATAGCAGGGAGATGAAAACCTTTCATGCTCCACAAAGAGTCGGAGAATCCCAGGAATTGCAGGACACTCAGATGTTGACTTGTCTCAATGGGAAGCTTACCCTCATTAGCACCCCTGATGTAAGATGGCCCTAGTTCTGCCCATCACTTCCAGTGATAGGAAACCCAACTGTAATTTTCAAGGTGAACTGACCCATTATTGATCAGGTCTTATTATGAGAAAATTCTTATCTATGTTCCTGTTGCTTGGTCTTAGATTCTTTCCCTGGAGGCATAAGGAATCAGGGCACTTAATCCTTCATTTTTATGAGAGTTCTTTAAATATTTGAAGATAGCAAAAAAGCACCACAGTCAAAGAATGTACCAAAGTCAAAGATGAGTAATTTATTGAGGAAATTTTCTTGTTCAATAACATCCATCATTTTCTCTTTTATTTTTCCCCTTATTAAATAGTGATTACCAAATGGCTCCCAGTAGGCTTATTAAAATCTTTAACATCTTTTATTGCAGGTAATGCCCCTCATTTTGTAGACTGGTTCCCTCTTTTCCGGCTAACACCTGCTGGTACCTTTTTTGTCTGATTATTGTTAACCAAATAATTTTGCAGTAGGAAACTTTCAAGTGTGTGACCCTGGTGAATAGCAAAGCCCCGCTCAAATTTTACTTCCTTGTGTGTTGTTGATATTTCAAGGTAATTTTCAAAACTGTTGTAATGTGCCTTTTCTTATTTACATGAGAAACTGTCATTCACAATTTTGTTTCCTGGAATTGGAGAAGTTTCACAGAGCAGTTCTGAACATCTACTGCACTGTGTGTTTTTAACTTTAAGAAGAGAGAAGGAGAAAGAACAAGAAAGATATTTATTGATTTACAATAATAAAGGAACGCTCTCGCACATTGAAGCTGTTCTTTTTTAGTCTCGAAATTTACTATGCATTTGCATTTATTTATTGAATAGTCAGTAAATATTTATGAAATGCCTACATTGCGCCAGGCCCCCTGCTGGAGTATTAAAGATACAATGGTAAAAATGGTAAAAATTGCATTTGTTGAGCTTTCCTGTTGTTTGGGAAACTGGTAAACAAATAGTATTTGGCTCTACAATGTGCCTAATGAAAGGTGCTCAAAAAGTGGTCACCATAACTGCTGCAGCTGTTACTATTATGTCTACTACTACTGTTATGACTGCTGTTACTACTGTTATTATGATTCCACCTCTTTTTAGCCTGTTTCCCAACAACTACATGACCTTGGACAAATTACTTAATTTACCTGAGTCTTTTCTGAGCCCACAAAATTAGAGAAACCTGATCTAAATGCCGGTTTCTATCTGTAATACTGCAATAAGTGTGTTACCAAAACCAACCAAACAAACAAGCAAATAAACTGTGCAAAAGATCAATGTACAAATATTTTGATGAATGCTGTTTTCAACAAAGAATTTCCCTTCCAAGTGTTCATGTGCATTGTGAATCTCCAAGAAAATGCACTAAAATTGCTTGACTGCCAAATATATATATTTTTTCTGATATTTCTCAGTATTAACAAAACCGATTCCTCAGACATAACACCTCTCGTTCTGGCAAACAGATATTTTTGCCCCTCAATACTGAACTACTGGATTTCTTGAGTCCTTTCCCACTCAGATGTTCTGTGACTCTGCTGTGTCTTAAGATCTCCTAGCACTAGAATATCTAAACATTTTAGTGTATATGAGGTAAATTGATAATTAATAGTGCTCCCTTTAAAAACTATATCCCTCTTTGAACAATAAGTACATGGTCATTTTACCTAAAGCAGTGATCTTTACTCTTTCTCATGGATACTTCTTGGCAAGTTGCTTAAGTTGCCCATGGAGTTTATTGATACAAAATACTCATTAGATATTGAATAATAGGAATACCTTCCCGGTTCTAATATGGTCTCCTCTCAATTGATTACCACCAATTTCCTTTTCATGATTCTCGGTTTAGGGAGCAACAAATAAAGTTATATTTCATTAGCTACTAGCTGAACAGTATTTGCTGAGCATTTATTGGACAACTAGCCCTGAAAAATGCTATGGAATATTTAAAAGTTTGGGGCATAATCTTTACCTTCAAGGAGCTGAAAATCTCATTGCTGGGTGGTGGCATGTGTTTTGAAAAACACTTTATAATGCAACAAAAAATGTAAATTAGCCAACAATCCATATACTGGTTAATTATGTTCATCATTTCTGCTTTGGGTGTGAAGTTTTTTTTTTTTAAACCGTGCAATAATCTGAATAAGAGCATCCATATTTATGACATTAATTTGATAATAACTTATTAGCTTTCCTATCCTTCTCATTTCTCAACTTTGGTATGCAGTGGTCTCAGTAGGAAGAAAATCTAGCCTAGGACAAAGAGGACAATTTAACTTCTGGATGGATTTCTTAAACAAGTAACAACAACAATAGCCTGAAAGTCAAGCTGATTTTCATTTACAAGAATTAGACTTTATTGAGAAAAGAATAAAATATTTTCTTATAGACTAATAAACTTAGAACATCATGCACAGAATGTACACTAAATGCATTAAAGAAAAAAAAATAGGTGACATCACAGTCATTTTTTCTTCCCCAGAAGGAAATATGAGTGTAAAGTGAGGCTGATTTGAGGATGTTGGGGGAAGAAGACTGAAATACAGGTGCTCTGTGTGCCCTAGAGATCTTCATCTGTCAGTCCTTATCCAGTAAACCCAAGGGGAGGAACGGAAGGCACAGCAGATGTTTTGGGGGGACTCAACAGCAGGAAGGTCACACTTTGCTCTCCAGGGTAAAGCAGGGAAGGCCAATGGTCATGCGAGAAATGCTGTGTTCAGAATAGCCCTGGAATGAAAGAGCTTCTAGAACTTCTATCCTGGACAGCAAATGTGAGGTGTTTTCTAGCTGTGCTTGGGGCAGCCAGATGGGACTCTGACTTACCCCCTCCTCCAAGCATGGTACAAGAAATATGTTCAGAAGTTCAGGAACATCACCTGTCCCTATAAGAAGACTAATCATGTACTAAGAAGACCAGAGGATAGGGAGCAGCCTGGAGTCAGGACAAGAATCGAGAGGCTTGATAATGTGTCACAGGAAAAACTCTTAGTAGTTGGGCAGGTCCCGCAAACCCTCGGCAGGTCCCACATCCACAGCTCTGGAGGGCAGCTGGGAAGTGGGGGGAGGCATCCAGGAGAGAAGAGGGCACGGGGACAAGAAGACCCTGCCCGGATACAATGCAAGTATCTTTGGACACAAGTATCTTTGGAGGAATGCCAAGAAGGAAGGGAGGGAAGAATTTTGAGTTGAGGCTATTTATGCTAAGGAGACTTGTTTAAATTGCCAGTGATGGAGTTTTATTGAACTAACAATTTTAAACCAAATCTTCCACCATCCCTTTGGAATAAGAGCTTGAAAAATGAAGTTCATCTAAGTAGCTATGGTCACAACAGAGGCCTTGCCTCATGGGCATTGGCTGAGGAGTTTTGCAGATCCCACGCGTGCCAGTAGTTTCCAAGGAAGAAGCATGTTCGAAGTCCAAGAACAGTAACTTCCCCTTTGCTTGCTAGTCAGAATGAATACTTGGTTCATCTGAGAACAATCATTTGTTGGATAGTATTAACAACATTTTGACCTGCCGTAGCTTATTGCTAAGAATAAAGCTTTTTAAAATGTGATTTCTCTACTGTTTGTAGGTTAATAAAGTCTTTCCTTTTAACCTGAGTATCATACCCCTTAGAAGGGTGGATTACCACCTCCCCAAAAAAAACCAGAATTATCTTTTGGAATGTAAGTCCCTTGTAATACAGGCTTTCCCTGCTAAGTTAAGTGTTCTAGAAACCCATTGGCATCAGTGTACCAGCTGGCATTGTTGTGAGAGGCTGCATTTGGCTTCAGTGAATTTTTTTTTTTTTTTGGAGATTCTTTCAATGCATTTCCCATTTCATGGTGGGTGATTTACAAGCACACCTGTCCACACCACACTGAGTATTCTGCAGTTTATGACCCAAAATGGCATGACCCCCGTGCCCCACCCTCCCTAGTCACCTGATTTTTCCCCAAGTAATTTTTTTTTGTTTCCTTGGATGAAAAATTTGTAAAAAGAAACCTTTTGCAGATGTGGGAGAGGTGAAACAAAAAACAGCAGAAGCACGAAAAGGCATCAAAATGATGAGGTCAAAAACTGTTTTAGACAGTGGAAAAAGCTTCTGATAGGTGTATTGCATCAAATGGAGAGTACTTTGAAGGTGACTGAAATTTAAACATGTAAGTATAAATACACTTTTTTATAAATAAATTCTGGATTTTTGGGGGCTCTTCCCTAGTATTTTGAACTCTGGTAAAATGGAATCCTCTGACAGTCCCTCTCTTTTCTGTTTCTGGTTTCTGCCTCTTAGTTTCAAGACACACATTCCCTGTCCGCTGTTGCTGACAATCGTTCCCAGCACACCTCTGCCTCTTGCATCCCCACCTCACACCTTGAGTTTGAAACTGGTCAAAACTTCATCCCTGTCTGCCATCCTGGTGTTGATGGATAGTTAGGGTCTTTAGTTAGATGAATTGATACATCCTGAGCCGTAACTGACTTTAAGAAGTAGGTCTTCTATTGGAAAGTGTAAATTGGAGTTTTTATAAATTAAATCACTTACTTGGGGAAAGAATTCAACTGTGAGGTTTTTTTTTTTTTGAGTTGGAGTCTCACTCTGTCACCCAGACTGGAGTGCAGTGGCCGCTCCCGGCCACCGCAGCCTCTACCTGCTGGGTTCCGGCGATCCTTCCACCTCAGGCTTCCAAGTAGCTGGAACTACAGGTGCGCACTACCACGCCTGGCTAATTTTTTGATTTATTGTAGAGATGAGGTCTGGCAAAGTTGCCCAGGCGGGTCTCGAACCCGCGGGCTCAGGCAATCCACTCACCTCAGCCTCCCAAAGCGCGGGATTACAGGCTGAGTCACCGAGCCCGGCTGTGAGTTCTTTTGAAAAATCAACAAATCACTTTATGGATTGTTAATTACCATTTATTCATTGATCTAATCAAGCACCTTTTTTTGGTGCTGGGAACTGTGCTAGGTGTTTAATTTATCTTGGCTATAAATTCATTTTGCTAAATATGGAGATTGCTTGCAC
>CAUYQG010113676.1:0-16786 GCA_963574415.1 Tarsius wallacei
TAGTGGCGTGTGCCTATAGTTCCAGCTACTCGGAAGGCTGAGGCAGAAGGATCGCTGGAGCCCAGCAGGTCGAGGCTGCGGTGGCCGGGAGCGGCCACTGCACTCCAGTCTGGGCGACAGAGTGAGACTCCAACTCAAAAAAACAAACAATCAAAAAAATAAAGAGCCTAAACACAGAAGATGCCAGAAAATAGATAAGAGTTATAACTAGGAATTCTTCAGTTTGGGGAAGGTCCTAAAATCATACAGAAGAGCCCCCAGAAGGGAATATCCCTCTGGGTATTCAGAGTCTCAGCAGAAATAGCCAGCCATTACAATTGAAACTCATAGTGATCTATGACATTTGGGCAAGGATACTGAGTTCATGTGGGCTAGCCTGTTCTATACCCTCGGTCCTAAGGGCCTCTTCCCAGACTATGACAGTACTACAAATACCACTGTATTAGTAGCTGAGTACTGGTCAAAGCAAGCCATATAACTCCTTATCTTTACAACAAACTTAAAGCTTTATCAAATAGGTCTACAGAGTACACCAGCTAGGAAATAGGAAACACAGCTTTAACTCCCTTTGAAGTAAAAACCCTTAATGATGTTTTTTCTGTGATTCTTACTCTTCGGCCTAAGAAAGAAGCAATCACTCCTAGCCCCAAAGTGCCTTCACTATACACAATAGTGCATACCAACTCTACATGAAGGGCAGCCTTGGCTATACCTTCTTTTGGAATATTCTCTTAGCCACTGTATGCTCCCCTCAAGGGAAATTTACCCGTTAATCCTTCCCCATATAATGCATGGATCATTTGTCCTCCTATCTCCATAATTCTTTTTAGAGGCTCTAGCTCACTGTAATCCACTTAAATCTTCTGAAGGTGGAAAAGAAGGTGGCGAGGGAGGGAATGGGGGAAGGCAAGGACAGTGGAGGCTTATTGCATTCAAGAAGAAGGCAGTTTTCAGACACAGCACAACCCTTCAATTGAGATGCTCTTCTATACTTTAACACCTGGGGATAATAATGCCTAACCTTTCTAGAGAATTTTACACTTTTTTTTTTAGTCAGAGTCTCACTCTGTCACCCAGGCTGGAGTGCAGTGGCACGCTTCTCATGGCCATTGCAGCATCAACCTGCTGGGCTCAGGTTATCCTCTCGCCTCAGCCTTCCAAGTAACTGGAACCACAGGCATTTTTTAAATTTATTGTAGAGATGAGGTCTTGCCATGTTGCTTGAGCTGCTCTCAAACTCCTGAGCTCAGGCAATCCTCTCACCTCAGCCTCCCAAAGTGCTGGGATTACAGCTGTGCGCCACTGTGCCCAGCCTAGAGAATTGTGTACTTTCTGTTAGCTATTTCTCTATATGTCTTCTGCTTGTGAAGTTGATGAAAAGGACTCTGACTTTTTGTCTTTGTATTTCAGTCTATACCTAATATACAGTTTTATATTTAGATCAATTTTTTTTTTTTTTTTTGAGTTGGAGTCTCACTCTGTCGTCCAGACTGGAGTGCAGTGGCCGCTCCCGGCCATCACAGCCTCAACCTGCTAGCTCCAGCGATCTTTCCACCTCAGCCTTCCAAGTAGCCAGAACTACAGGTGCACGCTACCACGCCCGGCTAATTTTTTGATTTGTTGTAAAGATGAGGTCTCGCCAAGTTGCCCGGGTGGGTCTCGAACCTGCGGGCTCAGCAATCCACTCACCTCAGCCTCCCAAGGCGCGGGATTACAGGCTGAGTCACCAAGCCTGGCTTTAGATCAATTTTTGTTGCTACACACAAATGCCCACTCAAATCCCTGTGGCCTGAAGCATAGTTCCCGTGTTCCAAATTGCTGCTTCAAGAATGGGGAAAAATGCAAGAGTGATCAAATGTAACTGATTTGTGGTCAGTCCCTCAAACCCTAGTTTTCCAAACATGGGAGCAAGCGGACTAGATAAACCACTCTAGATGCAGGGACTATAGTGGAGAAGTTTCTAAACCCTCGGAGCATCATTATTCTGCTCTTTAGCCACACCCAGGCTGAGCTCCCAGAGCATACTTACCTTGACGGGGCCCTCTCTTTCGTCGAAAGGCTGCCCCTGACTGCAGGGCTTCTAGAAGACTGTCCATCACACCTGTCTCATCACCCTCTGTCATGAAAAACAAGGAGATGTAAATTCTTCAGCCAGAGCAGCTGACAAGTGTCAAGCTCCACACAAAATGCATTGGCTTCCCCTCTCCCACAGTGGCTGGCAGCTGAGAACAGGCAAAGAGGGCTCAACCTTTCGTCTCACAGGCCCATGTTTACTTGTATCTGTTTACAAATGGTCAAAACAAAAATATTTCATTGCCCACTATCCAATGCAACCTTGGCTTGGATATTTTCCTGCAGTGCCATCCTTCCCATCCCAATCTGGACTAGCACACAGAAATATAGAACCTTCCAACTCCAAGACCAGGATAAGTACAGAGACTGCGATTGTGAAGTTAATATGCAACTAGATTACCCCCTCTTTATCCTAATGTGTTTCATGCCAATTTACAGAAACCTCTCAAGGAGCCTGGTTCAGCTTTCAGACCAGGGCTGAGGAAAGGAAACCACTGATCAATAGTGCATTTCGTGTGAGTACTGCCTCCAGTGGCTGTGTCTTTCTGAAGCTGGCTCTGAATCTAAGAACAGCCTAGCTGGAGTATAAAGAGTTAAACAGAATCCTTGCTCAGGACTGGCTCAGTTTCCATGGCAACAACTTAGGAGAGTGAAATCTGAAACTGTGAAATCCCAAAAAGCCAATAGGTTGCCAGCTCCAAGGCTGGGCCTCACTGCTCCCAGCGCCACCTGCCGGCTGAACATAACCAGTGCAACTGACCTACATTCCAACCTCATTTGCTTGACCTGGGTATTGGAAACAGGGCAAGGTCCACTACGCCACCTGTTGACCGAGTATAGTCCTCATCCCACATGTCAGCGGGACTCTACCTTCCCCCACTAAATCTAGCTAGTACCTGGGGACAAACCCTGGAGTCCCAGAAGGTAGAGGACACTTGATGTGGGCTTTCACTAGTATTTCTGGAACAAAGTTGGGACTTAATTGAGGTAAGGTAAAGGAAATGGCTTCCCAGAAAAAAATAAAGTTCCTGGGAGCAAGAGATTTTAGAGTAGTCCTGTGACCAAACACCCCTTCACCTGCAGAAGGCTGGAGGTCCCTCAGGTTCAGAGAAGGTGGGCATCAACTCCATGCCAAGTGAGCAACGTGTGCTGTATTTCTGCTGCCCACAGTAAGAGCAGTGGGGGTGGAGGAACAGGGAATCAGCAGCAGGAAAGAAGCAGAGACAGGAAACAGAGGGCCAGTAATTGAGACCATATGTTTCAACAAAGACATGCTTCTGGTAGTGAAACAGAGATTTTGCTAAAGAGAGGAGAGCAGCCAATTCCTCACCCCCCTTCTAGAAGTTCAATCCATTTACGACCTAATTGTGTATACAACTGTGCAAAGGTACTAGGGACACAGGACTTAGTGAAGTAAGCAGAAAGGGAAGACAAGCCACCATTAAAAGATGGAAAGAGGGTCAGGAAACATTTTAGGGGAAAAAAACCCAAAACATTTAGTGGAGGGAATGAAAACAAGCCAGAGGAACCTTTGGATGTGCAGAAGGAAAGAGTATGTGTTGCAGCAACACTAAAATCACTAGGGAGATGAGACATCATGCAAGAACCAACAAAGGAGAGAAAAAGGATTTTAACATGGAAAACCGGACTGGGGTTAAAGTCCAGCATCGGGATCTGGGAAGGTAGAGGCTGCCAAAAATCATTTGCCAGGAGATGAGCACAGACATGAGCTATTCCCTCTGGCCTGTAGATTCTAGACAGAGAAGCCTTCCAAATATTCAATTTTTCAGCCCTTCACTTTTTACCTGCATTCATGTCTATGAGCTGCTCTCTCTTCTGCTGCTTCTCGAGCCGCTCCTTCTCTGCCTTCTCCTTGGCTAGTTTTGCTCGCCGCATCTTTTCCTCTGTCTCCCGTCGCTTCTGATTCTCCTTGACTGCTTGCTGCAGGGACGGGAAGGAGAGGAACACATGGGCATGTGTACACCTACCACTAGCCAACAAACCCAGTGAAAAGTGAGAAATGTCCACAGAGGATTCGGGCAACAGGTATCCCCTGCTCACCAAAAACATATTCCTAAAGTTGTGCAGATCCATGAAGAATTCTTCCACAGATAACTTCTTGGGGTCAAAGAGGAAGTACTCGCCGAGTTCCTTATAGAGGGTCTCCATGTTGGAGTGCATCATCCGCAGCTTGTTGTACTGCTCCTGTGCATCTTTCACAAAGCTGTGCAGCCAAGGAGTGAAGGACCAAGACCAAGAAGCAGACCTACCTCTCTAGCCCAGAGAATTACTCAAAGATGTGTACCGGAATGCACAGGGATGTTTTAACACAGCACGGTTTACAACAGCAAAAACAAAATCAATCTAGATATCCTAAAGAGAGGAAGAGTAAACCATAAACTATGACACACCTATAAAATAGAAGATGGCAATTTAAAAAGAGGCTGTTCTGCATAGACTACTTTGGAAACATGGCTAAGATGTATTATGTGCAAAAAAGCCATACAGTGTAGTTTTTGTCTAAAATAAATTCATGAGGTGCAAATCAAAATAAAGTTCAATGGCAGCAGTTACCTTTGGGAAGGGGAAGAAGAGGGGAGGACACATGTGCATGTGTGTAGTGGAGATGGGCACAGGAAGGGGAGCCAAGGGGACTTCTAGTTGATCTGCACGGTTTGCTTCCACTATCACAAAAATGAGAATGCTCTTAAGAACTATGCATTTATGAAACAAAAAGTTTTTAAGAGGGAAGAATTGCACATTGCCATATCTATTCTGTTGTCCCCACCTCCCTTGGTCAGTATCCTTTCCTGTCCTAGGGAGCAAGTACCTTCTTTCAAGAGAGGATATAGTCATTTTTTCAACAAACTTGTCTTTTTCATCTGTGGCAGCTGGGAAATTCTGAACATCACGTTCCATATCAGAAATCTGTTTCTTCATCTGATCTAGATTCTTTTGCAAGTTTTCAGCAGACACTAAAAGAAACACAAAACAGACAGCAAGAGTTTACTAGTAATTCCAGCCTGAAGACCTCCTAGCTTCAGTCTATACACACATTCTGGTACTTAATAATTTTAATTCTTTTGTGTACTTTAATTGTGTCATACATTTAAGTTTTCAGCTTTCCAGTTAGACAACTGAACCTCCAGCCTCCACAAGGTGTACAGTAATAAGAACAGAAAAAAGGCTGGGCGCGGTGGCTCAAGCCTGTAATCCCAGCACTTTGGGAGGCCAAGGTGAGAGGACTGCCTGAGCCCAGGGGTTCGAAGACCAGCCTGGGCAACTTGGTGAGACCTCGTCTCTACAATATATACAAAAAAAAATTAGCTGGGCATGGTAGTGCATGACTATAGCTCCAGCTACGTAGAAGGCTGAGGCAGAAGGATCACCTGAGCCCAGCAGGTCAACACTGGGGCGGTTGTGAACATGCCACTGCACTCCAGCCTGGGCAACAGAGTGAGACTCTGACTCAAAAAACAGAAAAAGAAAAAAAATACTTCATTTAATTTAACTTGAATCTATGAAGCCTCCTGAGATATTAGTCTCATTTATTTTAGAAAACGGGGCTTGGGAGGAAGGAGATATACATAGAAACATAGAGGCAGGGCAGAAATCTGTTCCTATTTCTACTGAATGCTGCTTTGTCTTTGTCTAGTTGCAGAATAGTTAGGCCTGATTTTTGGTAATCAAGTCTATGCTTTCTGAATGAAAAAAACCGTTGACACAGACTAAAAACACGTGCCTTTCTTCCAGTTGTTTTCGGTGTTTGGTTCTTCCCTAGGAAGGAAAGAGTGCTTCCTATTTCTACACAAGAACTCTCTTCATCCTTACTCTCTATCCTTGTGGCTTAAACACCTTGTGTAAACACTCCCCTACTCCCACTTGAAGTAATCTGAACTGAAAATGATCTAAAACCTAGACTGTGTCTTATTTCCTTCCCCAATGCAGAGACTTGTGGGTTCAGAACCACCTTCTAGCTTCACCCCAACATGCCCACCTCGGCTGGCCTTCTCCACATGGGCAAGCTCATCTGGAAACTTGAGAACATCAGGATAGTCATTTTCACACAGCTCAGCCAAGAAGTGCAACAACGTCATCTTCTGATCTGTGGACTTGGTGTCTCGAAGCTTACAGTAAGAAGAGAAATTGTTAGTCCTGACATGTCCAAGGTGGCCTCAGGCCACATGGGGTTCAGAGGTGGCTGCCTTCCCTTCTGCTGTTCTGCTCTAACCCTTTAGCTCACCTTACAGAGAAAGCCGATATTGAAGCCAAAAGCACCAGCATTCCTGGAGCCAGCATTCATATAGTTTCCAACAAGCAAGGTAATCTCTAGGAGGCTGGAAAAGCTCTCACTCTTTCGTAACTCTTCACATGCAGCAGTAACAGACACAATCTCTGGTTTGATATTCTCCACCTGTTCACTGAATTGTAGCTTGAAGAGGATGGCATTGAGGCGAGGCCGCAATCGGGGCACGGTGCCCATCTAGTGGAGAAGACAAGCAGCTCCATTACAGTCAATAGAGGAGAGAGAGAGAAGTGGGAAAAAGACACAAGACAGAGCCTCCTATGGGAGGATCAGAGCTCCAGAGTAGGGAGAAGAAAGATTAAGACAGTTCAAAATGGACAAGAGGCAAGGAGCAAGGGCCAGGGCTGCTCCTCAGAGGGGAGGGGAACAAGGGAGGCAGAGAAGAGCCTATTGCCACAGGCCCCACTCACCACCACGCCAAACTGCTCTGACTCAGCCAGATCATCATATTCATCCTTCAGTTCAGAAAGCATTTTTAACTGCTCTGGCTCTGGCATCTGCTTAATGAGGTTCTGAAAGAGAGAAAAGATGCCTCAGTTTGAGGGGGACTTGCTGACAGCTTGAATCTAAATGACTTTTACTCTCTTGCCCATCCCACACTCTGCCCAAGGACCACTAAGAAGGAAACAGGGTGGGGTGGGGAGGGAGAAAGGTAATAAGATGGCATGATTTTGGAAAAAGACATTCTTTTATCTTTCTGCCAACACTTCAGAAATAACCTGAGCACTAGAAAAATGGCAGCTTCTGTAAAGCTACCACTGATAAGTCCATAATGCTAGAGGAGGATCTTCTTCATCTAAGCAGAGATGAGGCTAGTGCACAGCTCCGCAGAAGGCCAGCTCCAGCAGAATAAGCTTGCTCCTTACCTGGATCATAGACTCAGTCAGAACAGCCTCATTCACCTCCAGGATGACATTCTTAATCTCCTGGTAGGGCATGCGGAAGGAACCCAAGAAGATTGCTGCCAGAAAAATATGATACAAAGTCATGTTCTTCTCAGCCTCTTCGCCATTTCAATTCATCCTATAAATCCATGCTGGAAACTCTTTCTAAGAGGGCTCTTTTATTTAAAGTCATTTTCAGACACCTCGCTACCTATATAGTTAAAATCCAAGTTCCTGGGCCCAGCAATAAAGGTTCCCACCTCCCAGCTTTCTCTTTCACACTGTTCCATGTACCATATCCCGCAAGTAATGAGATTCTTTGCCTTTGTTCACATAGGAAGCCTTTGATCTTCTCTGTCTATATATATCAAAGACTTTCACCCCACTCTATTTAAGGTCCCCACTCCCAGGCCTTGATTCTCAAAGCTGCCTTGACCTTAAACTCTCACATCCTGTTCTCTAACAAACACACATCCTATCCTTTTAGCTCTTGCACTTTCTAATCTCCAATGTGAGTCTTCAAACTTATCAGGACTGCTCTCTCGTCTCCTGACCACTCTGTTTCCTCTGGATGTATCAGTTCCACTCTGCCTTCTCTATATGACCTGGACCCTACAGTCAAACACTTCATTTGCTCTCTTGCCACTGCTCCCATTCCTATTCTCCCTGCCCTCCCCCAGCTTCCTCCTCCTTCCAGGCCCTGGTTCATCCAGCCATCGCATTCTCTACTCTTATACCTGGGCTGATATAGACTGAAGTCTATGAATTTGTCGTGGCTCTAATGAAAGCTAGGGCCTCAAGTGCTGCTTAGCAATCCCTTTCTGTGTGTTCCTATTCTACTTTCTCTCACCCCTTTTGGCAGCTCTTCCAAATTTTCACAACCATCCCACCATACCTCCTTCATAGTACCTATCAGCCTGTGCTGCTATTATTATTACTATTATTTGTATTTCTATCTCCACCAAACACATGGTTCATGAGAACAGGAACTATGTCTTACTCAGCTTTATATCCTTAGCAATTACAAGTCACGTATCATTGTTGAATACTAAAATTCCATCTCCTAGACCATTCTTCCCTAAACTAATCTCAATTGTCTTCTTGAATAGTTCTCCATATCAATATCACTCCATGAGAAATAATAATGTACCCCATTTATTTGTATCATTTTCTAAGATAACAATTACTCATGTTTTGTGGTCTTAGAATTACTCTTGGGAAGACAAACTGACTCACACTACTTCAGTCTTCATAAAAGGACTTCACCATAGACAATAATACTTAGTAATACTTGTTGATGATAATTTAAGATTACATATGACTGTTACAAGAATACTGTGCCAGATGTAGTGGCTCATGCCTGCAATCCTAGTACTAAGGGAGGCTGAGGTGGGAAGACTGCTTGAGACCAGGAGTTTAAGAGCAGCCTGGTCAACAAAGCAAGATCCTGTCTCTAATATAAATTTTAAAAATTTTTAAAAAGAATAATGCAAAGGTTTACTGCTCTCACTGTATCACTGACCTTATTTATGGGTATGTATACTTTTTAGTTGTGTGACTTGGCCAAGTAACAACATTTAAACTTTAGTTTTCTCATTTAGAAAATGGTGAAAATAATCACATCGTAATACTGTAAGTGGGTTTTATGGACTATATATCTTTACTCTGGAACACATGTGTAGTAGTATGTGTCTAATAGAGCCTGTCACATAGGTAAAACCTGAAATATCTGTCAAACAAATATTCAAATCTGCATCACTTAGCATAAAGTAGATATATCAACAGTTGAAATAAACAACAAAAAAATAACATTTATCCTGATCACTACCTGTATCAACTTTGCAGAGGAATTTCTGATTTGAAATTCTGTCAACAATCAGAATTGTGAATATACGTACCAAGTTCAGATCAGAAGAACTCTCTGGAGTTACTGATGCTACTCTGAGAAGTATAAGATTTACCTCATTTATTTAAATCACAAAGTAATTTTAGATTTAACTGAAGCCAAGCCAGTGACTATATGGTATTACTTATCAGAAAGTGAGAAAGAAGGAAACAGTGGCTAAAACCTTTGTGGTAGATTTTCTGAGGATGTAACAAAAATAGTGAATACTTTGAAATAAGAAAGTTTAAGGTTCAGCTGGGCATGGCGGCTCATCCTTATAATCCAGGCACTTTGGGAGAGTGATGTGGGAGGATTGCTTGAGGCCAGGAGTTTGAAACCAGCCTGGGCAACATAGGTAGACCCTGTATCTACCAAAATAATAATAATAATAATAATAAGTCTGAGGTTCAAATCCCAGATCTGTCTCTTATTAGCTTTATGAGTAGGCAATTTTCTAAAAGTCTTAGCTTGTTTCCTTGACATAAAACTGGATACTTATTAATCTTGCAGTGTTCATGAAGAAATTAAATGAGATACTGAAAATTCACTATACAATGCTTGACATGTAGCAGGAATTCAACAAATGAAAATTTCACATCAAGGGATCCTAGATACAAGAGAATTAAGTTCTTAAAAGAACTCTTTCACATTTCAAATAGTTGGGGTCACAGAGTTACTCACAGAGATTCTGGGCTGTCTTTGAATCCAACACCTTTAACTCTTTTACTTTTTTCTTTTGCACAGATTTCTTTTCTTCTCCACCTTCCTGATCCTTCTTGGCTAGCAAGGGAAGATTAGAAAAGTATGGTTAAGAATAAGCTACCTCTGTACCTTATTGAGCTACTATTGTCCAGCCTGAAAGGGCTCCTCACTTCCTCTCTAATATAATGGTCTCCCTGTTGTGTTCCTTCAAGGTTAACCTCCCCTTTAACCAACCACCCTTCTTTTCTTTCTTTCTTTTTTTTTTTTTGTTGAGTTGGGGGTCTCACTCTGTTGCCCAGGCTAGAGTACAGTGGCATAATCATGGCTCACTGCAACCTTGACATCCTGGGCTCAGGCGATCCTTTCACCTCACCTCCTGAGTAGCTGGAACTACAGGCATGTGCCAGCATGCCCAGCTAATTTTTTTGTTTTTTTTTTTGTAGAGATGAGGTCTTGTTATGTTGTCTAGGCTGATCTTAAATTCCTGGACCAAACCAATCCTCCTGCCTTGGCCTCCCAAAGTACTGGGATTACAGGCATGGGTCACTGCACCTAGCCTCTACCCTTCTAATACCAAACTCCCTTCAGCTGTAACAAATATCTCATTTTCATTTCTTCAATAGTTAACAATAATGTTTTCCCACCTCTGTCATATCTATTTGCAAGGATCAGCAAACTTTCTGTAAAGGACCAGATAGTAAATATTTTAGGATTTACAGGCCATAAGATCCATCTCAATTTTTCAACTCTGCCACTGCAGTATGGAAGTGATCACAGACAATATATAAACAAATGGTCATGGCTGTGTTCTAACAACATTTAATTAAAGAAAAATAGGTGGTCAGCCTAAGAGCAGTAGTTTGCCAATCCTTGTACTAGAGTCTTCCACCATGTTATCCTTTTGTGCCTACTAAAAATTCTATTTGTGATCGGGCACAGTGGCTCACGCCTATAATCCCAGCACTTTGGGAGCCCGTGGGTTGGAGACCAGCCTGGGCAACTTGGCAAGACTTCATCTCTAAAAATAAAATAAAATAAAACAAAATTCTATTTATCTTTCAAGCTCCATCTTGAACATGACTTTCCCTATAAAAATTTTGTTTCCCCAACCACCTATGATTTCTTTCTGAACCCCCATCGAACCTGAAACCCTCTTTATAGCACTTCTTCTCACTGACTTTGTTATACATACAGTTTCTCCTCTATAAAACAAGGGCTTTGTTATTATTCATCTTTGCAAATCCCATAGGATAAAAATATATTCTTGTAGGATCTTATTGCTTAACTATCACCTTGGTAAACACAAACGGTATAATATACAATTTTCCTTTTTTCACTCTTTCCAGACTATCCAAAGCCAGTGTATTCTTCCTTTTCCATGAAGATTTCTGATAAATATACTCTCTCTCTGCTTTGATGAACTAATTTTCATGCTATTATCTGTACCTCATTCAAGGTTCTGTGACATTTCATATGTGTCCTGATGTGTCACATTTCATATGTGTCATGTGTCACCTTGATCTTTTTAAGGCCTCTATTACTTTATAAAGTGTGGCTACTTTCTCACCCCATATGAACTGTTCTGGACAGATATAAATGCAAAATACTTTGTCCTACAGTATAACTTGGTATCAACTTTTTTTTTTTTTTTTTTTTGAGTTGGAGTCTCACTCTGTCACCCAGACTGGAGCGCAGTGGCCGCTCCCGGCCACCGCAGCCTTGACCTGCTGGGCTCCGGCGATCCTTCCACCTCAGCCTTCCAAGTAGCTGGAACTACAGGCGCACGCTACCACGCCCAGCTAATTTTTTTTGAATTATTGTAGAGATGAGGTCTCGCCAAGTTGCCCAGGCGGGTCTCGAACCCGCAGGCTCAGGCAATCCGCTCATCTCAGCCTCCCAAAGCGTGGGATTACAGGCTGAGCCACCGAGCCCAGCTGGTATCAACTTTTTAGAAAGCCATATGGGGAATATCACTGAAAGGAGAGTCAAGAAACTGACAATGCTGACTCTGCTTGAGCAGAGGACTGGAGAGCTTGAGCATGAGAGTGGGAGGAATACTTTTGAACAGAACCCCTTTGATATCATTTGGATTTTAAGTCATGTGAAAAGTATTAGCTAGTACAAATAAATAAGAAATAAACAAAAAAGTTATATGACAAAAGGTACAAAGAACCTTCATTGCTTTGGCCAGTAATACCAAATTGAGGAAGGAAAATGACAAATACATAGAGATTAATTATTTAAATAAATACCTACTGAGTACCTATATATGGCAGGCTCTGTTCTGGGCAATTGAAATAAAGCAAGTGAATAGACAGAAAGTCCTGCTTTCGTGGAGCTTACATTCTTATAAAGAGAAATAGACTAAACTAATTGATAGGTAAACAGTATGGAGGTGATCATTGTGCTATGAAAAGAAAATAAGTTTGAGACCATCCTGGACAACCTGGTGAGATCTCATCTCTACAATGAAAATAGGAAAAAATTAGCTGGGCATGGTGGTGCACACCTGTAGTTTCAGCTATTTGGAAGACTGATGTGGAAGAATTGCCAGAGCCTAGCAGGTTGAGGATACAGTAGTCATGAATGTGTTTGGACAACAGAGTAAGACTTCAACTAAAAAAAAGGCGGGGGGGGGAGAGAGAAGATGAATCTGAATATTTCAATTAACAAAGACCAACAGAGTGAATTAACAAACAAAACAAAACAAAACAGATCCAACTCAGCTGTGTGTAGTGACTCACACCTGTAATCCCAGCACTTTGGGAGATGGAGGTGAAAGAATTGCCTGAGTACAGGGGTTCGAGACCAGCCTGGGCAATTTGGAGAGACCACATCTCTACAATAAATGAAAAAAAATTAGCCAGGCGCACGCCTGTAGTTCCAGCTACTTGGAAGGCTGAGGTTAAAGGATCACCTGAGTCCAGCAGGTCAAGGCTGCGGTGGGCGTGAGCATGCCACTGCACTTCATTCAGCCTGGGCGACAGAGTGAGACTCCAACTCAAAAAAAAAAAAAATCCAACTCAAAAATAGAAACACAGGTCAAGTTGAAAGCAAAGGGCTGAAAAAAAGATATACTATACAAACAATTTTTTAAAAAGCAGAATAACTATATTAATATCAGATAAGTAGACTTCAGAGCAAAGAAAATAGAAACAAAGAGGACCATTACAAAATGATTAAAGAACTGATCCACCAGATAGACATAACAACTGTAAATGCCTATGAGACAATACTGGGCCTATAACAAACAAAAAACTGATAAGAGATTAAATGAAAAACAAACATAGTCAAGTCACAATTATACTGGGAGATAATAATATCCCACTCTCAGCAATGGGTAGAACAGAGAGACAATCAGCAAGGATATAGAAGTAACACAATCGTTCTACAGAGTCTAACTGACATGTATAGAACACTTTATCCAACAACAGCAGAATAAACATTATTTCTGTGTCCACTGAACATATACCAAGAAAGACCATATCACAAACCATAAAATAAACCTAAACAAATTTATAGGACTGAAATCCCAAAGTATGTTCTCAATCACAATGGAGTCAAACTATAAATCAACAACAGAAAGGTAACAGGAAAATGTCCAAACACTAAAAACCAAAGAACCTCTTCTCTAAATAATTTGTGGGTCAGAGGAAGTCTCAAGAAATTTTAAAGCTGAATGAAAATGAAAGTAGAACATATAAAAATATATGGTACATAGCTAAAGCAATGCTGAGAGGAAGTTTTCAGTATTAAGCTTACATTAGAACGAAAGATCTCAAATCAGTAAATCTAATTTCCTATTTCAGTAAACTAAAAAAAGAGCAAACTACACCCAAAATAAACAGAAAGAAAAAAACAAAGAGTAGGAATCGATAACAAAAGAACAATAGAGAAAAGTCAATGACACAAAGAACTGGTTTCCCAACACCAGTAAGTAAGTAAGTAAGTAAATAAATAAATAAATAAAATAGATGAACCTCTAGAAAGACTGACAAAGATAAAAAGAAAGAAGACGTACATACCCATAACAGGAATGAAACAGGGAATATCACTACAGGTCCTGCAGCCATTAAAAGACCAGAGGAATACCACAAACAATTTTGCATTCATAAATTGCACTATTAATGAGAAATGGACAAACTGTGGTGCTCTTCAAATACCACCAACTACCAAAACTCAACCAGTATGAAACTTGAATACTTCTGAAACTATTTAAAAACTGAATTTAAAAGCTCCTGGAAAGGAAATCTCCTGGCCCAAGTTTCCCGGAAAATGGGACCCAACATATAAATTAACACCAATTTCACACAATCTCTCCCAGAAAATAGAAGACTAAGAAACACTTCCCACTTCCTCTTATGAGGCTAGTATTACCCTGGTATCAAACCAGACAAATACAGTACACATATACACACACAAAATAAAACTCAAGTCTAATATATTCCTCATGAACACAGACAGGTTTACGATCACCAAATATTCTCTCTAATTCTGAAGGCTGTCTTTTCACTTTCTTCATGGTGTTCTTTGGAGAACAAAAATTTTAAATCAAGTCCAATATATTTTGCTGCTTGTGCTTTTCATGTCACAACTACAAATCCTTTCCCAAATCTAAGGTCATGAAGATTTAACCCTGTATTTCTTTATCAGTCTTACAGTTTAGCTCTTACATTTGGGTCTTTGATCCATCTTAACTTAAATTTTATATATGGTGTAAGGCAAAGGTCCAACTTCATTCGTTTACATATTGCTACTCAGTAGTCCATCCCTAGGGAACACATTTGTTGAAAAGACTATATACTTTCCTGACTGAATGGTCTTAGCACCCTTGTTGAAAATCAGTTAACCACAGAGAACTTGTATCTAGACCCTCAATTCCACTCCACTGATCTATGTGTCTATACTTGTGCCAGTACCACATTACCCTGATTACAATGCTTTGTAAGTTTTGACATGGGGAAGTATGAGTCCTACTACTACTTTGATCCTTCTCAGGATTCTTTGCCTATTCTGGATGCATTGCAATTCCAAATGAATTTTAGAAGGTCAATTTCTGCAAAGAAGTCAGCCAAGATTATGAGAGATTGCACTAAATCTGTAGACTGGCTTGGACAGTATTCTACCTTAACAATATTAAATCTTCTGGTCCATGAACATGGGGTGTTTTTTCATGTTTATTTCAATTGTTACTTTCTTTCAAAAGTACTTTGTAGTTTTCAGAGTACGGACTTTATTTGCACTTTTTTGTTAAATTTATTCCTAAGTAGTTTAGTCTTCTTAATGTTATTGTGAATGGAATTGTTTTATTAATTTCATTTGGGTTGTTTACTACAAATGTATAAGAAAACAACTGACCTTTCTATATTCATCTTGTATCCTGCAACCTTGCTGAACTTATCTCTAATAGCTTTTTAGTAGATTCTTGTTTTTTTTTTTTTTTTTTTAGTAAGTGTCTAAAGATTTCACCCAGGCTAGAGTGCAGTGACACACTCATGGCCACCCAGACCTCAACCTGCTGGGATCAGGTGATCCCACTTCAGCCTTCCAAGTAGTTGAAACCACAGGCACACACCACCACGCCTGACTAATTTTTTGATTTATTGTATAGATGAGGTCTCACCACATTGCCAAGGCTGGTCTTGAACCCCTGGACTCAGGAAATCCTCTCACCTCTGCCTTCCAAAGTGCTAAGATTACAGGTGTGAGCCACCACACCCAGCCAGGTTTTTAGTAGATTCTTTAAGATCTTCTCTATACAAGAGCATATCATCTGTGTACAGAGATAGTTTTCCTCTCTCGCTCCGTTTTTTTTTTTTTTTTTTTTGTGAGAAAGCAGGATTTATTGAGAGGACAGAAAAGCTCCCACAGTGGGAGGGAACCCAAAGGGGTTGCCCCCCAACTTTTTTTCTTTGAGTAATAATCTTACTCTGTCACCCAGTCTGGAGGGCAGTGGTACGTTCAAGGCTACTGCATCCTCAACCTGCTGGACTCAGCCTTCCAAGTAGCTGGAACTACAGGCATGCACCACTACGCCCAGCTAATTTGTTGACTTATTGTAGAGATGAGGTCTCCCCAAGTTGCCTAGGCTGGTTTTGCTGGTCTCGAACTCCTGGGCTCAGGCAATCTTCTCTCCTCGGTCTCAAAGTGTTGGAATTACAGGTGTGAGCCACGGCGCCCGGTCAGCTATTTAGTAAATTCTTTAGGATTTTCTCTATATGAGATCATATCATCTGTGTGCAGAGATAGTTTTATTCTTTCTTAACAATCTTAATGTCTTTTAATAATTTTTCTTGACTAATTGTCCTGGCTAGCACCTCTAGTACAATGTTGAAGAGCAGTGGTGAGAACAGACATCCTTGTCTTGCTCCTAGTCTTAAGGAAAACCTTTTACCATTGAATATGATATAAGCTACAGGTTTTTTTTAGATGCCCTTTATGAAGGTAAAGAAGTTCTCTATTACTCCAAATATATTGTTTTTATTATGAAAGGATGTTGGAGCCGGGCTCAGTGGCTCAGCCTGTAATTCCGCGCCTTGGGAGGCTGAGGTGAGTGGATTGCCTGAGCCCACGGGTTCAAGATCTGCCTGGGCAACTTAGTGAGACCACATCTCTACAAAAAATAAAAAAATTAGCCGGGCGTGATAGCGCGCGCCTGTATTTCCAGCTACTTGGAAGGCTGAGGTGGAAGGATAGCCAGAGCCCCAGCAGGTCGAGGCTGCGGTGGCCGGGAGCGGCCACTGCACTCCAGTCTGGGCGACAGAGTGAGACTCTAACTCAAAAAAAAAAAAAAAGAAAAGAAAATCTTAATTAAAAATCTTGGCATTAGAAAGTTGTGTGCAAAAATGGTCCCAAAGGAGCTCTTGAATCACAGCAATGCACCAGCTCACACAGCACTATCTGTGAGGAAGTTTCTGGCCCGTAAACAAATAACTG
>CAUYQG010113684.1:0-26403 GCA_963574415.1 Tarsius wallacei
GGCAACTTGAAAGACCTCACCTGTACGATAAATAAAAAAATTAGCTGGGCGTGGTGGTGTGTGTCTGTAGTTCCAGCTACTTGGAAGGCTAAGGTGGAAGGATCAGCTGAGCCCTGCAGGTTGAGGCTGCAGTGGCCATGAGTGTGCCACTGCACTCCAGCATGGGCGACAGAGTGAGACTCCAATTCAAAAACCCAAGTTTGAGAACACACTGAATTTATAAATGTATGAAGGAACAGACACCTTCCTGCTGGTAGTGTAAGTTGACACAACTGTAATTAGACAAACTCTAACCTCCTTACAAAGGTATGCCCTTGACTCAGCAGCAGTATTTCCAGGAATTTACACTTTTGCAGCGAGGAATGTAGCCACTGCAGCCCTGTTATTACTAGTGAAAGGTAAGAAATGATGGAAACATCTATCAGTTCGATGCTGCTTAATAAATTATGGTACATCCATCCACATAATAGGCTATTATACAGCAATAAAAAACAAAAAACAAAGTCATTTGTGCATTGGTAAATGGGACACTGCTTGGGGAGGGGGGATAAGACCCAGCAAACAGAGAGCAGGGCAGAACCATCTGCTCCGTAGGTATCTTCTTATGCTTTTGGATGCCTGAACTATGTGGCCATAGGATATATTTTTTAAATTAAAGAATTAAAAGCTGGGCTCGGTGGCTCAGCCTGTAATCCCGCGCCTTTGGGAGGCTGAGGTGAGTGGATTGCCTAAGCCCGCGGGCTCGAGACCCGCCTGGGCAAGCGAGACCTCATCTCTACAATAACTCAAAAAATCAGCCGGGCGTGGTAGCGCGCGCCTGTAGTTCCAGCTCCTTGGAAGGCTGAGGCGGAAGGATCGCCGGAGCCCAGCAGGTCGAGGCTGCGTTGGCCGGAAGCGGCCACTGCACTCCAGTCTGGGCAACGGAGTGAGACGCCAACTCAAAAAAAAAAAAAAAAGTGTCCTTGTAACCATAAGACAAACTCATTACATTAAATAATCGAATTAAGTGAGCACTTTGTACATTCTGTAGGCATGTCATTAAACTAAGGTTACTTAACACACCACCTCATTATCTAAAGGTAATTGAAGTTCTCAGCATGTAAATATGCAACATGGAACCACTAATGCAGCCCTTGACAATTACCTCAGCTTAAGATTTTTTAAAAGTTTTGATTATTTAGGAATCATGACTGACTGATGGAGATTGCAGGTTTCCCTCAAATTTTCTAGTCCCTTTCCAGGCTGGGCTTCCTTTTCTGGCATTCAGAACGTGAATGGGAGAAGAAAAATAAGTGGAGTCATTTCTGGGGCAGTTATACTAAAGGAGACACTTGAAAAGATTTAGAATAGACTGCAGGGTTCATATGATAACACAGAAAGTACCAGGCGTTTATATGTGCACACAGCCTTACATGTGATGAGTCTCCGGGGAAAGAATCCCATAACTTTTTAGTGAAGATATGAGCCAGGCACTGTGCTAGGCGCTTCCATTAAATTTGCCTCACTCGAGCCACGGCGATTCTGGGAGCAAAATGGCCGCAAGAAGGAATATCGAGAGCATGACGTTTGGAAGCCAGAACTGGATCCAAATCCTGATTTTGTCACCACTCTGACAAGTTCCTCCAACTCCTGAGGCTCGTTCGATTCATTTCTGAAGCGGAGGTAATGGCCAGGCTTGTGAAGCTGGAATGGTGGGGTAGATGAGATGACTGGTCTGGTGAAGTCACTTTTTGTGGCCATGTTCCCTTCCCGTGACCTTTGCTTTCTCTCCACTGAACCTCTTCCTGCATTTAACTGAAGACTCGGCAAGGTCTTTGTACTGTGGTGAAGGCATGTCTTCCCATCGTGAACTTGCAGAGTTGATTTCTTTGGGAAACTTCATGTGAGAGATTGCACTTGTCCCTGTTAAATTGCGTCAACTTGGCCTTTCAGTCTGTTGAGGGAATTTTGAATTTCACATGGCCAGGTGTCATATTAAATATTCTTCAGTTTTATGTCGTTGAAAGATCTTTTGTATTTCTCTTATGTCTACTTTGATGCTATCAATAAAAAACATTCTTGAATAGAGAGGAATCCAGGGCAGAGCCCTGTGGCATTCAACCAGCATCCCCTGCAGGCTGCAGTGGAGTCATTCATCAGGGCTCTCGGGTGTAGACGTACAACCAGCTGTGAATCCACTTACTTTTGCTCTCATAAAGCCCACCATCTTGTAGATAATTAAAGACTTCATCAAGGGCTTTCCTAGAATCAAAGACAAAATAGCCATGGCATTCTCCTGGTCGGTCAACCTCATACCAATAGCCCTGTTTAAAAAAAAAGGAAATTCCTATAATTTGGCAAGAACTGATTTTTAAATGAGTCCACTGAAGTTTGAGACTAGTGGCTGATGGCACAGGGGCTGTTGCCGTGGAAAAAGCTCGTGGCTGACTGCTAGGCTGCTTTTTTTGTTGGGGCTGACCAGGTTCCAGGGCTGGCTCAGCCCTCCTAGGTCAGAAACTGAGCTTGATCAAAACACTGAATTGAGTTAGCATCTTTGAGCCTCATTTTATGCCAGGCACTGTGCTGAGCACATCGCATGTGCCTCATCTAATCCTGATGGAAACACTATGAAATAAGTACTATTTTTAACCCCATACTTCGGATGAGGTAGGTGATACCGAGAGGGGTCACGTAACTGACCAAAAGGCATATACAGTAGGAGCCAGAGCAACACTCACACCCCGGACCCCTGACACTGAGCGCTACTCTTAATCACCGTGTCCTGTGCTGAGTCTGTGCCTCGGTGGTGCCGATTTCATTTGATTGAGGAGAGAACAATGTATCAAGATTTCCATTCTGGTAATATATGATGGGAAGGTATCTCTAACTGTGGCCAAACCCTCAACCCCTCATCTTGAGCACTTCCTTTTCTGATATCCAGGTACCCAGGAAACGGATCCAGTGGTGCTTGCTTCTTGCCACACGTGGTGTTGGAGGAAAGGGAGTTCTGAGGAATGTTTCATCTGGATAAATACAAGACCTTGATGAAACAGCTGCTGCCCCATGGCAGAGAATTCCTCTTCAGAGATCAGGGAGCTTGCCTAGCTTAGATTCGGTCTCTCCCTCCCAGTGATGCTGCCAAAGCTGGTGGTCTCGTTCTTTCGTTCTGTGCTTTATTGCTTGAATCTGCCCTCTGCCCCGGCTTCTCCGCCCACCCCCCCACACACCTTCTTTGTTTAGGTAGGTTTCGATATCACCAATTAAACTAAAGTCCAATTGCCCGTCTGTTCCACTGACCCTTTCGGGGCCGGAAAGTCATTCTGACTCCATTCCCTCTGTTTGTCCTCATGCGTGTTGTGTGGCCGTAGTAGTACACCTGAGCCTGGGTCTTTTATAAAAAAGGGAGGTTTATTCAGCTCATGGTTCACAGGCTGGAAAGTTCGAGAAGCACAGTGCAGCACAAGCTCAGCTTCTGGCGAGGGCTTTCATGCTGTGTCACAACGCAGAAGGTCAAAGCGGAAGCAGACACACATGGAGAGGCAAAGACCAAGGGGCATCCTGGCTTTAGAACAGCCCACTATTGTGGGAACTGATTCATTCCGTGAGAACCAATCCAGCCACATCAGAGCAAGACTCACTCACTCCCAAGAGAATGAGCCACGCCATTCTTGAGGGATGAGCTGCCCCCATGACCCAAACACCTCCCACTAGGCCCCACCTCCCAACACTGCCACCTCAGTGGCACTCAAAACCTGGCACTGTCGTTGTAATTTAGTTCTTAGACTGCCACCTTCTTCCCTAGGTCTTAAGGTCATCTCGTTAGTATCACCTGGTACTCCACAGAGAACCCATGTTGGCTTCCAGGGATCACCCTAGTCTTTTCAAACATTCATAAGCCGTTTGTTGTAAGTGTTTAAAAGGCATAAACATTTTTACCAAAGTGTCATGGCTAGAAGAATTAAGACCCTCAACAATATGCCTCTGTATGGGAGCTCAGTCCTGATTTACTGTGCTGTACACATGTGACAAAGAGTTTGCTAACATCCATTAGCCTATGGCTGCACAGCACGGGCTCCCAGGCAGAGCTGCCCTCCGGGTCACATTTTCCTCAAGCCATACTGGATGCCCTGCAGTGTACATGTTTCCCACCCTCAGTGCAGCTGGCCAGCAGTACATTCCAGAACAGAGGACCCTTTCTGGAGCCGTCTGAGTCACAGACTTCAGGGATGGCCTCGTGTAATACACTCGCTGCATACTGAATACTTTCTCAGCATTCTTCTTCTTTTTTCAAACAAACTTATTGCTGTATAATTACAGATCATACACATCACCCGTTCTAAGTGTACAGTTGGCTAAGTTTTGGTAAACGTGCACAGCTGTCCAACCGTTGACACAATTCAGTTTTAGAACATTTCCTCACCCCAAAAAGTTGCCTCATGCCCACTGCAGTCATTGCCTCTCCCATTTCTTCCAGAGGCAGCCACTGATCTGCTTTCTCAGTATGCAGTCTTTATATTTTCTAGAAAAGTCATGTAAGTGGAATCACTTCACACAGCGTGCCATCTCACGTGTCTGGTTTCTTTCACACAGCAGCATGTTCTGAGGTCTGTCCCTGCAGCAGCATGTGTCTTTTTACACTGAGCAGCATTTCACGGCATGAACTGACTATAACTTACTTATCCATGCACCACTCGATGGGACTTTTGGACTGTCTCTTATTTTCAGCAATCATGAATAATAGTGCTTAAACACTCATGTACAAATCTTTGTGTGGGTACATGTTCCCACTTTTCTTGAGATGCTAGCTAGGAGTCAACTTGCTAGGTTGTGTTAAGAAACTGGAACAAAATCTGAGAGACTGCCGGTTTTCCAAAAAGTGGTTGTACTGTTTGACATTCCTATGAGCAATGTGAGGGTTCCCGTTCCTCCATATTCTCACCACCACTTGTTATGGTCAGTCTTCTTATTTTATAGCCTTTGTATTGGGAAGAGAGTGATTCGCCGCTTTACTCTGTTATATGACTCTCCAGGAGGTAAGGACGGGGACAGCAGAGGAGGTGGGGACAATGGAAGAAAAGGAATGATGAGAACACTCTCTCTCACCGTTGCCATCTTGTTCTTTCTCACCTTGAATCTGCTCTCTGGTCTAACAGCCTCTGCTTTCCTTAGAAAGTTTTGTAAGTCCCTCACTTCCTTTCCCTTCCATCCATGGGCTAGAATATGGTAAACACCCAATTCTAAAGGGCAGTAGCGGTTGGCTAGGCCAAGTAAGATCCATGGGTGCATTTTTAAAACTTTAATTTAGCTAGTTTTAGATTTTTACTCCTCCTGCATCAAATCAAATTCTTATCAGAGCTGCTGACAAGAAACAGGATCGACTGGATTTGATTCGTTGCCTCTTTCACTCTTCCGTCCTCTCATGGACATGGATGGTGTTACATGCATGAAAGTAGCAAGATAGCAAGAAGAGAGGCAGAGCAGGAAGCCCTTTAGAAGAGTGGCCAGGCCCTTGCACATCAGGGCTGCCTCTCAGCTTGCCTTTAAAGCTTCCCTTTGCAAAGATGAGTATGTTGACATATTTTGCATATCTCCGTTTATTTTATATCATGTCGACTTATGTTAATGAATTTTAATGACCATAATTTTATTCACAATAATGACAGCGTCAGTCATACGATATAATTGATCATAAATTTTGTGATCTCAAAAATTGAAAGAAAATAGGTTGGAAACTACGCTCATTAGCTATCAATATCCTGCATGGGTTAGCAAAATATAAGCAAAACAGTGGTCTCTCGACTTCTTAAGCTGTAGGGCGTTTTACGTATTAATAATACTACAAGGAGATTGGCAGTTCTCAAATGCTATTAGAAAATGATCATGGCTTCAAGAATAACCTCAGACGTGAGATACTGTGCATATTCCCATTTCTTTTGTAACAATTTTTTGCTTCAATAATACCAATGAATGGGCATTGAGCAATGCATACCAAATTTTTCTTATGAAAAGCTAACTTGCAGTAAGCTATACCTAAAAGTAACTTGCAAATAAATTAGTTAGGAACTGATTGGTTGGTTTGTTTTCTTTAAACCTCCTGAAGCAGTGTTTATGTGAAAATATAATCAAAAGATGAGTACCTTCATCAAGAGCTAATTCAGAGAGCTTTACAAATGAACCTGAGATTCTCCTTGATTACAAAAGAAGGCTTTATACCTCCAGACCCCTTCAAGGCTCAGAGGCAATTATACCATTAAGGTCTCTCTTTCCATGCGAGATGATCTCATTTCCTCATAATTGGTATTTCCTGTTTACTGAGACAGGTTATATCCAGAAAACATACAGCCCCTGCCCTCACTCTCTCTCCACATCTTCTGCGCTCTCTGAGCTGTGTAACTTGGTGCCCCTTTTCCTTTCCATAGGTGAATACAAGGTGTAAACCGATGGCATCTGTTCAACAGTTATTTGCTGCTTATTTAGTAGCAGTTGCTTGGAAAAGTAATAGCAGAAGAAAAAGAGAACGTGGACAGCATAGTCAGAGGGACTTTTAGATGAAGTGGCAGAGGAAAGAGGCTACAGATGTGGGCGGTAAGGAAATGTCAGGTCACCTGTAGCGAGACTGGCCAGGAATCGAGGGGCCAGTGCTCAGAGGAATAGAAAATGCGTGAGTGGACAGGGAAGGAGAGAAGACATGGGTGTTCTCCTTCCCTTCTTTCCTTTCGGAGACATGTGTCTGCTTCGTTTGCTGTCCGCCTCAAAAGGGAACAGAGTTGAGATCTTAGGGCTGCACCTTGGAGATGTCCTTGCAAGGGACCCTGGGATGCAGGGACGCTGGGTCTGACTTTCAGAGCTTTCGGTCTGGTGGCTCGGGTAAGACACATCCACACGGGAAGAGAGCCAGCTGTGCATGCAGCATGTGTCAGGTGTCACTGCAGAGGGCAGCCCACAGATGCTGCAGAAACTCGGAAAGAGGTCAGTGTGATCCAAGAAAGCTTCAGGTGGATTTTCCTTCCATCCTTGCTTGCATTCTGGTGAATGGAGGTGCGTGGACATTCTAGAGGATGAGCGAGTGTGTTTTGTAGAGCAGAGAGATCACGGGAGAGAGGGCTGGAGACGAGAAAGGCATGATTCTGGATCTAACACCTACCCAAAGGTATTCCTCATAGCAAATCTAAGGGCCAAAGATAATGTTCAAAATATTGCTGATAGGGCCATTCAAGCATAGGATCAGAAAGTGTTAAGTTTCTGTTATACTGGAAAGAGAAATAAATGTCTTAGTTCCATGCTTTAAAATTTCCCTGCCTCCTGGTCATTCTCACTCAATCCATAAGAGTCTCTTTGAGGCTGGGAAGGCTGTGTAGACATTATATATTTAGATGAATGGATGATGATGATAGATAGATAGAGACAGACACACACATATGTATACATATTTTTATATTTTTTCTATCTCCTGTATTGAGAGCCCCAGATGACTGAATATTTTTCTTCTTTATGGGCTTACAAGTTGCTTAATATGGTGGTTATCTGTGACAGGAATCCAGTAAGTGTTTGTTGAATAAGATTATCATCCCCTTCATGTAACAACTCAGAGGTGTGAAGATCCCTTAGCTAGAAGAGTCAGCCAAAGAGCCAAATGTCATGACTTTCTGCTTCTGGTCCTTCCATCCACCATCCCTTGCCAGATATGGGTTACTGCAGTCCAAGAATCGAGAGGAAATGTCACAGTCAGAAATAGGATGCCAGTTCAAGTGAAGATTTCTGGGGTCATGGGAGCCGAGATGGGACGATACACAGGCACTTTTGCCTTGATGCCCTCAAGTGGAAAGTGTTTAGAAATTATTATGGTGGGGGAGACCTTTCACATTTAATTGCAATTTCAGGTCTGCAGATGAGAACAAAGCAAATCAAACCCCACTTCAGTGTTCATTCTCAGCCTCTGAGGACACCAGAATTGCTCAGGACACTTGCAGTGTTTCTGGAAGAGGCTGCTTTGAAGCCAGTTGAGCTCCGTAGACTTGCACGGGAGCTGCTTGCCTTAGTAGCCAAGATTCAGAAGAGAGAGGGGTAATCATCCCCCAAAATGGAAGGGGGTTCCAGTTGCAGGATGAAGCATTTTCCCCACCCCCAGTGAAAATCCAGAAGTAGAAGGATGCAGCCTCACAGCAGTGACGGCGAGGATGGCTCGTGTGCCTGGCCCCGCTGTGTGTGTTATCTCCAAGGTGCGCCGGCCACGTGTGCTGGTTCACACCTGACAGCTAGATCTGAACTGCAAAACACAGCAAGTGCAGAGTGAGGGATGTCGTGTGGGTTTGTGATTCTCCCTGGAGGAGCTGGTCCGGCAAGCAATGGGTTGAGCTTTCGTGCAGAACATGGAGACAGGCTGTCACTACATGGCTTTTCTCATGATGCAGTTTTCGTTAGTGTTTTTCTTACTATGTCTATGTAAACGTGGCAATGAAAATGGAACTTATAGGGTGATAGAATTTTTTAAAGCATGTGGAATATTTGCTATTCAGAAAGAAGCATAAACTGTTTTCAACAGTAGTGGCATGGTTAATGGACTATGACATACTTCTCTGAAACCGTAATATGGTAATATGGCATTATGTAAAATGTCTACTGAGATATATGTATGTGTGGAAAAGTTACTTAGCTTTAGTAGCAAATGAAAAATCAAGTGTAAATTGTACTTACAATAGGGCCACCACAAGACACGTTCAAGGGGGGAAATAATGAAAGGAAATATACCTAAATGTGGGTAGCCTATGGGTCACTGGTTCTCTTGTTTAAAGTATCTACCTTGGGAAAGCAGTATTGCTATTATAATCAAAAGGTTTAATTTTTTTAAAGCAGATGAAGAAAAACGTCTCATTTAGATCATGTTTAAATTAAACATTAACGTATATCATACTGAATTTAAAAGGAAAAATAGAAGGCTAAGTGCGCTGACTTTCAGCTTTGCCGTGACACGTCTTCTGATGTGAGCTACTCAGTGCACAGGTAATGTCATGATATCGCCTGGCAGAATTCCCACAGCTAAACCCAGAAACATAAATGGCAGTGACATAATGTTAATAGCATTGTCGTCTGGCGCAGGTACTCTCCTGCTGCTGGCATTTGCAGTGGGGTTTCTGAACCTGTCCCATTAAATTGATGCTGAAGACAGTTCCTGGAGATGGCTGTGATTCTGATGAATAGACCCCTACCTCTGGCCGGTCCCTGTTGTCTTAACAATGTTCCTTGCCTTTGACCCGCAGTTCTGTTGTGATCGTTGTAACAAAAGCCATTAAGAAAACATGCAGTAAGTTGTATTTGCTGTGTGTCGGAGCTCAGCAGTTAGAGCCACATTTTTATGCTCGTGTATAGTAAGTTTTTCTTAGTTAGTGGTATGACAGTGTAGTTGTCTGGGCCCAATCTCTCCAGTATTGTAAGCTCCGTCAGTTGAGTTTCCCCTTTGAATCCGCCAAATAATTTGTGGCAGAAACTCAATATTGTTTTTTGAGTTGAACTGAGTTGCCTCCATATCTTAGAATAACATGTAGTGATTACCATTTTATTACCCCCCTGTATATTGCCATTACTGTATCTTTTACACCCATTGAGTGCCTTATGCATACAATGAACTTTTGCCCAAGCAGTGGTGAACGCTCTCAGAGTTCTTCTCTACTGCAGTCACTAATGCACTGGTTTTCTGCTCCTGTGGCAAGAGCAGTCCACTACCTCTGTACCCTGTCTGCTCACACCGATGACCAGCTTTAGCTGAGCTCACCCAAGGCAAACCCAAGTGCCTTCAGACTTGACTTTTCCATCATGACGATCTTTCTTTGGAATGTTCTCTCTGTTACGATCTTGCCAACTGGATTTCTGATTGTCCACTTGGGTGTTTTGAAGCCGATGTGTTTTGCCCTGTCCTTGTTTATACGGGCATTTCACAGGGAATTCTGTGAGAGACCTGCTCTCTTTGCTTTATTTTCATGTTTCCAGGTGTCAAGGTCCTATAGAAATGTCTTAAAAAACGTGCTAACTCAAAGTAAGAAGCACCATCTTGAGAAGCATCATAGTGGTGTAACCAGTGGGGTGGCTGAGGCCAAAGGTGTGGAGGTTAACAGCAGGAGAAAGAGCTTGGGGAGTGAGACAGGCAGGTTGCGAATTGGGTGCAAATCCCAGACGTGATACCTGTTAGCAATGTGACCTTGGGCAGCTTGCTCAATACTTCTGAGTCTCAGCTTTTTAGTCTCTAAAAGGGGAATGATGACGCTATTGTAAGTATTAAGTGAGATATTTATATACATGTGTAATGTAATTGGAACGGTTTCTAACACAGCTAGAATATAGAACTAGAATACAGAAAATACTCAATAGTCTTGTCTGTATCTTCAGTGATAGGAGCTCATTTCTAATCAATAAGGAGAGTTACCCAGGTGTTCTTGACATGAGCCATCATTGTGTTCACTCGTTATCTGTCTGGCTATCTGTCTATCCATTCATCTTAAATCTGTTTCTGTCTGTCTGTCTGTCTATCTATCTATCTATCTATCCATCCATCCATCCATCTATCTATCTAATCTACCTATCATCGCTATCCATCCTCCCACCCACCCACCCTCTTCTGGGCAGCTCTATGGAGGTGGCAACATCAGAGCTCCGGTGTGGAGGAGTACCTCAGTTTACCTGCTATTGGAGATTAAACAGTATGGATGGGAGAGTAGCATATTCTTTTAAATTCGGTTTGGTATCAGACAAATCACGAGAAATCAGACATGTTCTTCCAGGATGAGTTACTCCATTGAGAGCCTTTCCAAGGTTAGCAGAGCTCCTCACGCCGAGCAGCAGCATATCTGTTTGACAGGATGAGCTTATGAAGAGGACCAGGTCAGTGCTTCTCCGTGTCAGGACGTCTTCACATCCTCCCAGCCTGTTAGCTGGAACACGCCCATGGCGAAGGCTGCCTCTCCCACGGGCCTGGCGCTGTGCCAGCTGTTCTCCTCTTTACTCTCCTCTTCCCACCAACATTCGAGATTCGAGACTGGTGCACACTTCCTCACGTGACGGGGGAGAAAACTATGGAGAAGGAAGAGTCAGGTCACTTGCCCAGAAGCAAGTTGTGGGGTAGTCAACCGAAAGCAGCTGTGAAAGTTAACCAGCTCAATTTTTGTTATTAAGTGTCGTCATCTGTCAGAATGATTGAGTGTCATTATTACTATAAAAACATCTCTTAGCAGGAATCGGGGGCCCACAGTGTCACCATCCACATCAGGTCCAGTTACCTACTGGGAGAAAGGCAGTGGGGACTTTATGGGGGGAAGGTGTATCCAACAGAAGCCTCTGGCAAAGTCACTGAGAATGAGAATAAAAGAGAACAAGAAAGTGTAGTGTATTTAGACTTGCAAAACACCTCAGAAAAGGTTATTGTATTTTCCTGAGGTGGGAGAATTCTTTGATCTTGATGCTTAAAAAAAAAAAAAGAAAGAAATGCTAGAATATAAGGGCATTTCTGTGGGTGATGTAAACAATGCTGCCTGCAAGTGATCAGCACTAGGCCACACTTACTTAGCATATGTATAAATCATCTGAAAGGAGTACACAGCAAAACCTCCAGAATCGCAAAAACTGCTAAGCTCTTCCAGGTAGTGAAATGCCAAGTTGCTGCATATAAATGCAGAGAGATACCACAGGGCTCTGTGAGTGGGCAGAGGATGGCAGATGGGTTTCTGCCGACAGCTGCAAGATAAGAAGTTTAGGGGAAAACAATTCAGACCATCCTGCCTGGATTAAAGGTCTTTGAACCGTCAGCGATGTCGAAACTAAGGGATTTTAAGCCAGCGTATGCTTCTCTCCCCATTTATTTCTCCTGAGGCTAAAAGGCCAGCCAGGAATCAGGTATGCTTAGGAAGGGTGTTTGAAAAGGACATAAAGAGCAGAAAACAGTATCGTGTTCAGTATAAAGTCATGGCTCCCTTCTACCTGGAGCCATCGTTTCAACAGACCTTAAGCGAGGGCACGTGGGGGGAGAAGCTTCGAGAATGTTCGCTAAGGTTCCTCGTGGAAAGAGGCACTACTGTGTGGCAACAGACGCGCCAGGTCAGGATTCATCAGCCTGGGAAGAAGGCTTATAAAATCATGGGGATGCGGGATGGAGACATTCGCCGTGGATCGTGTCCACCGGCCCCACCGTCATCTGCAGGCGTGGGTCAGGATGATGCCAGAGGCGCAGGCATCGTGTGAGCTCACAGGCTGCGTCAACTCAGGCGGGTCAGCCAACACACAGGCTCACAAAAACTCAAGGCAGCATGGGCTGCACGCCAAGGAAATGCCCACACTCCACCTGAAAACTTGAGGAGAGGGAAGGATGCTTACACAAAGGGCAGCTGCTTTGTCATTCTGTGCTGGGACGATATGTGGATGGGGGAGGGGCGAGGACATTTTTGTGAATGGATTTATCATACGTTGTTTTTAACAGTCAGGAACATCAGTGCATACCTTTGGAGTAAAACGTGCTTTGGAATCAGGCAAACATGATTCAAATCTCAGAGTCACCATGTACTGGCTTTTGGGTAGGCAACTTAACCACTCTGAACCTCAGTTTCCTCATCCGTAAAGTGAGACTAGGCTGGGTACGGTGGCTTACACCTGTAATCTCAGCATTTTGCAGGGCTGAGACAGGAGTTTGAGACCAGCCTGAGCAACATAGTGAGACCCCGTCCTACAAAAGTTTTAAAAAATTGCAAAACCCAATTATGGTGGTACAAACCTGCAGATTCAGCTACAGGGAGGCCGAGGCAGGAGGATTGCTTGAGGCCAGGAGTTCGAGACCAGCCTGGGCAACAGAGTGAGACCCGTCTACAAAAGTAATAAAAAAAATCAGCTGGGTGTGGTGGCATGTGCCTGTAATCCCCGCTACTCAGGAGGCTGAGAGGCAGGAGAATCACTTGAACCCAGGAATTCCAGATCGCAGTGAGCTGTGATTACACCACTGTGTTCCTGCCTAGTTAACAGAGCAACACCCTGTGTCAAAAAGGAAAAGAAAAAGTGGGCGCAGGGGGCTTGGAGAGCCCCCTCCCAGATGGAGAAGTGGGAGGACAGCAGGGAGCTTTTCCAAGCACCGGGACAGGGCAGGACTGAGGCAGTGCACCTTCCCAATGCACCTTTCTGGGGCGCTCTGTGTCTACCCAACAGGTGGTGCGTCCTCCTATCATGTTGCTACTTTTATCCACGAGAACGTTCACTCTTTCCTCTTCCTCACGCTCTTATTTTCTCAGGCAGTGCTTTAGGATTTGAGAAACAGTTGTGCCAAGCACCTACCAGGGACCTGCTCCTGGGAGCATTCCTGGGGAGGGGTACACACACCACTAGCCTGTCAGCCGTGTTCTTCCAGAGAACAAAAAAGAGGGGCAGGGCGTGCAGGATTAAGGGTACAGCTCCTCCAGCAAGGACAGGGGGAGGCCTTTCCGAGAGGACAGCATCAGAGAAATGTCGCTGGTCGTTTGAAAATCTCGGGAGGGGGCGGGGGAGCAGCCAAGCCGGGGCCGAGCAAGGGCGGAGGACCCATGGCGAGGATGTACCTGGGTGTTCCAGGCCAGGGAGGCCGGTGTGACCCAGCGCCCTGAGTTGCGGCGAGGGGCAGGGTGATGGGATGGGGAGCTTAGGGGGCCCGTCCTGCTGGGCCCCAGACGAGGCTGGGACTCGGGTTTTGTTCTGCATGGCTTCAGCCACTGGGTATGAAGAGCTGGCTTCTGCCTGGCGAGGCTGCGGCCTGCCATGGGGGAGTGGACCCCACCACCCGCCCACCCTCTGCCCTTGCTGTGACCCCTCCAGGCTTCCCACCTACCTCTGACCTTTCTGGACTTGGGCACGTGAATTCCACACCACATCTCTCGCGGCGCAGGGGTAATTTTGCAAGTCTCTTCACTCCTCGTGTTTTAGGACATATAAAATTATGCTTTTCCTCCAGTGAAATATTTAACCCAAATATATGTTGTTTCAGGTTTTAAAAATCAGTTTGATTGGCCACAGGAAACGTATTTTGGCATCTCTGGGAGACAGGCTGCACGACGACCCCCCCCAGAAGCCCCCTCGGTCCATCACCCTCAGGGTAAGTGCCCAGCACACCTGCTTCCCCACCCTTCTCCTTGAGAACTGTTGTGTGAGGTTTCACAAACCTGCCTTTATCGACGGGGCCATGGCTCGGGAAGCACAGGCTATGGCCACCTAGCCTACCTTATTTGCACAGGAAAGTCTCCCTTTGCTTGTGTTTTGCAAAATGAGATGTGTCTTTCTCAATTGCTTAAATGCACTTTTCCGAGCTGTAGATACTCATCTATGATGGCATTGGGTCTGACAGACCCCCCACTCTCTCACCCCCGTCCCACATGCCCATCCACACCAAGAGAGCAGAAATGAGTTTTCTGTCCCCAACTCCTCAAACCCACAGAGGGCAAATCAGTCAAGGACCACATTTAAGTCAAGATCAATTTAAAAGTAACCTTAGGGTCTTCTGTTTTGCAAGAAGTGGAAATTGTCCAGCTCGACCCACCTTCAAAATTGAGAATAGGGAATCTCAAACTTTACTTAATACACGTTATTTGTTTCAGCTACGTTTTAGAACGATGGGGTGGAGAGCCAGGAAGAAACCGGGCAAGGGAGGGAGATAAAGCCGGAGAGAAGGAAGGTGGGAAGGGAAGCGGGGAGGGAGAGGGACTTCCAGGCAGGGTGGGGACAGGAGCCTTCCCAGACAGCAGAGCTCCCGCAGGCTGCAGGGTGCCCCTGTAAGAGCCAGGAGAGCCCGTGGGCATGAGTGGTGAGCACACCAGCCTAGCCAGTGTCATGACACAAGGCGACCACGAGGGGGTCTGGTGGCAGGGGGGCCACTGAAGTTTGGAGGCTGATTTCACTTTGCAGAAGCAGAAAATACGGAGGTTTCAGGAAAGGCGAGAGAATTGGCCCCAGGAAGGAGCCATGAGGAAATCGGGTACTGGGGATTGGGAGGGAAGGTCGGGAGACTACAGGGGTGCTTGGATACTTGAGGGCTCTAGGACTAGGCAGAGCAGAAAGTTTTTCCCCTCGGGAAGAGTATCCACAGATGAACCGGGAAAAAAATGAGGGTAGCAAGGGATTCTTGTTTTGCCTGCTTTTTGCCACATGGAAGGAGAGAAAGGTGCAAACGCCATCAGTGTGAGCAACCTCCAGCGACTGTCCAGGGAGTCATGGCCTGCTACTCGCCCTGCTTCCTTTCCTTCCCCTCTGAAACACCTTTCTGGTCCCCAGAAGAGATTTAGGGAAACAAAAAACAGATCAAAGACAGAGAGTCCTGAGAAAAGATACAGGATCTGAGTCTGCCTAGCGAGGCTCGGAGCATCTGGGGGGAAGCGGACGAGGAGGGACCCATGACCCCGACCTCATCTCACCTGCAGACACGGGCTCGGCTGTCCACACCCCTCACCTTCTGCCCAGTTCCTTCAGCTGGGGCTGGGTTGTCTTTGCCGTTGACAAGCATCCTCTGTGGTCCATGCACTGCTCTGCAGTCCGTGTGTGTGGCGTGCTGTGTTGCCATGCTGTGTCCTCTTCCTAGCCCAATTGTCACACCGCTCTTGGGTGGAGCATCAAGACCCCTCGGGTCCCATTTTAGCCATCCCTTCATGGCATCTCCCAGGGCGAGGCCCTGCCCTCAGAGAACCCTGCTCCTTCCCTTGTAAACACACCCAGAAGCCTGAGGGCTGGCATAGGTGCACCTCCCTCCAGAGACATCCACAGTGCTGAGTTCAGAAGACAGAGCCTGGCTCTTTGCACTTCAGAGCTTTAACCTGAGATGCTGGGGGGATAGTGTTGACTAGATCACGCCATTAGCAAGATGGTGGACTGCCACCCATCCCCTGGCAGTTCGCGCCAAAGCGAGTCCCCGCCCCCGCAGTGTGTCGTGTCGGTATTTCGCAATTTTGAAACCAAAGGCTAGCCACAGAGCATGGTATTTATTTCATGATGTATTTCCATTCAGGAACCCAGTGGTAATCACACTCCTCCTCAGTTGTCTCCATCACTTAGCCAAAGCACTTACACCACTGGTGGCTCCCTAGACGTTCCTCACATTATCATGCAGGGCGATGCAAGGAGGAGAAGAAATGAAAACTACTTTGATGATATTCCCCGATCAAAGCTGGAGAGGCAGATGGCTCAGGTAAGGTGTTATCAGCCTCTGTGATGTGCTTGCCTTTCACCACCAGGTCACGCGTTCTGCAGCTCATGGCGGACGCTTCCGGTCCATGCTGCCTGGACCGTTTCCACCTTATGCCCTGGTTTCCTTCCTTGCCGGCTTGAACTAGACTGAAACAGAAGTGCCTGGGAATGGAATGTATACAATGAATACATATATCCTTGTTGCTCCCTCTTGCTGAAGAAGTTGTGTCTGATCTCATGGCACCAAGAAAGTCTTTGCCCTAAGGGGACTAAATGCTGTGTCAAAATCAAGTTATAATGAAAACGAGTAATAAAAAGCTAGCTAGACCATAGAATGTAAATTGGTTGGATACAGGGCAGAAGCTTGCGGGAAGGACTGACTCCACGTCATGTTAATTTCTTCCCAAGTTTCTGCATTGATGTGGAATTGCACCATTGGGATTTGAAGCATCATCTCATATTGTCACTTAGTAGTTGAAAACGATGGTGCTGCCTGACACAGATACTGAAAAGAGATCCGTCTCGTTCAGACCTGGCCATGTTTTGTATGGATGCCCACGTCTAACCTGTCCCGGATCGCTGCTCAGAAATTCGCGTTGGCCTCAGCCAAGCAGTGGCTGTTCTGAAAGCACATTCGGGTGGGCAGCACGGGCTGCATCTCGCCCTGAGGGTCACAGAGACCGACTTGTTGACAACTCTCGGCAGAATCAACTCTTTTCATCCTCATTCTAGGTTCAGACTGATGTGCAGGAGTCTTCTCTCTGCCTCCACACCTAAGATGAGAATCTCCAGGTGAAAATTTGACTATAATTGCGTTGCCTTGGTTGTTAAATATTTTTCTCAACTGTGTGGTGAGATTTTATTTTTGAAGCCTTTGGTAAACACTCTCTGCTGCAACTCATGAAAGATAAATGTGAAGAGAATATTCTGGAAACCCTGGCTATTCTGCCTGCGGATGCCTTGGAGAGAAAGGGCCTGGGAGATTGTGTCTTCCTCTCCTCAACTCATGTCCCCAGTCTTGAGTGGTCCTCGGGGTTCCCGGTACAGGAAATGGCGATGCAGGGGTTATGGACAATTGAAGGGACATGAAAAAAAATGTAGGAGGAACAAGAATCATTTTCCATTTCTCTGTTGTTAGATACGATCTTTTAGTCTTTATTGCCGTTTTCACTGATGTCTTTTAAATAGGGAGTCCAAAAGCTTTTTCGCCCCAAGCTGTTCATTTACTTTCTGCTGTTAGTATTTGTGGCCTACATATGTGGTTAAGCTACTCTAAGGACAGCATCTTAGAGACACGGTTTGTCTTAACCTTGAACCATTTGTCTTTATGTATTAATACAAACGGGGTCTTCTCTGAACCCTTTTCCTCCCTGGGTAAGGGAGGAGAGTTCTTCAGTGAGCTTTCGCTGTTATCGACTATGTCAACTTCAGTAACGGGATTACCCATCTCAGCTGCTCGTGCAATTTGTGGGATTTCTGCACGTAGTGTGGCTCTTTCAGAGGGGAGGGCCTTACTCTTGTGCCCAGGTGGGAGCACTCAGAGGTAATCGAGCAAGCCCGCTCCCCTGCCTTCCTCCCGACAGTCACAGGCAGGGGCAGTAGTGCCTTTTGGTACAAAAGGGGCACAAATCTTGTTCCTGTCACTCCAAGCAGAAGCACATCCCTTGTAGGAATTGTCTTGCCTTGAGAAAACTGAATGGACTTTTATCTGGCCAGGCGAGAAGAGCCCAGAAGCAGATGCAGAGTGAGATCGGCAGGGGGTGGGACATGGGGAGCTACGAGCCTCTGTGAGGGTGTGCTTGGTCACCGCACGTGTTACCGCAGTGGTCAAATGGCTGGTGGAAACAGGCTCCACCAGCAGCTAGGAGATGGTTAGAAGCTTTTTAAAAGTATAGCGCTTTTGCTGCAGAGGAAATGGGAGATGACACTAGGAATCTGATCGATAAGAAAATGTGATTCTGGGATTGCAGCTCTTTAGGTTGTGTTCATTGCAGCTTTTTAAATTTGTTTTAAGAGTTTTTCCTAGTCTTGCAGGGCCAAAAATCATAGAGAAATGAATGCCTGTCTCTTAAAAATAGTGCCATTTCAAAGCTTTAGCCTGTCAAAATATGAAATAATTGATAATGTTGTTGTTGAGTAGTTCGATTCCTGTGACTTTTCCCACTCAGCCAACTGATGTTTCTTTCTTATTCTTCCTTTTTCTTTTGTGGTCATTTGCTGTAATCGTTTTTGAGATCCATTTGCTTTTTTAACAACCTGTTGTATCTCTCTTGACCATACTATTTTCCCTGAAATTATGTGTTTAACCAATCACATCAGGTCTTCCTAAAGACTTTAATTAGCAATGACAACTCCTGTCAGCAAGCAGCTGGTCATTGCTCCTTCCAACCAGGAGCTCATCTTGCGGGTCTTTCCCAAGGAGCTTCCCCCAAGAGGCTTGCTGCAGCCTAGCTAACGCTTGCCTGACCAGTCTCTGCTTCCCATGAAATGCAAACATCCACCTCCAGGCTTTCTTTCCCTTCTACTAACAGAAAGGAGAATGCAGCTGAGAGAAAAATTACCAGGACAGATTCGTGTTCTTAGAGACCCCTCTGCTTCCTCAGTGTGGCTGAGCCGTCCCTGGAGTGGTCTGGCATTCTAGCCCAGGCCAAAAACCTTCTGTTCTTGGCGGCTGTAGTCAGTCCATAGGTGTTTTGTCTTCTGAAGGTCAGCTCACCAGGTGATTGGAAGTGCTTTGCTTAGCTTGAAAAACCAGTGCTTAAACTGAGATAAGTTTAATGTCTGTTTCACTTACTAAATTTGTTTATTCACAGATATTTAAAACATAACACTTTTTGTTTTCCATTTGAACCGATATTTAAAATACCTGTCTAGTAATAAAGGGGACTTGTAAATAGCGTGACTACTGTTTGCTTTCATTCTGATATAAGCAACATTCTGGCATCAAATTGTCTTAAATGAGTATGTGAGAAGCACAGTTGAGTTCAGCACTGACTGAATGTGATACGGTAAACTCATCTAAACAACCGGTTTCTTATCGTGCTGTGGGTCTCAGTTGAACTCATTAGCCCAGGAGTTCTGAAATTCTTCCCCATTTCCATACCACATTCCTCATAAATAAATGTAACACCCACATTATAACTGTACTGCAGTGCACACAGGTGCTTTCAAATTCTCAGAGTACTTGGACACCTGTTACCTCATTTTAGCACAAGCAAGGTGTCTTCTACCCCGCTAGTGTGCATATAGCACATGGCAGATCAACTTTTGATCCTGAGCCCCGTAAAAATGAGATAGCAAATATAAATATGGAGATGAGATCAGGAGGAGGAAACCCTCTCCAGTGCTCAGGACCTGATTGTAGTCTTTAGAAGTTTTCTTGAAAGCTACTTAGGAGTAGCCAAAAGACTCTTGAATAATAAAGAAGAGTGATGGAATTCAGAAGGTTAGGAGCCACCTCTTTGAATAAAAGAATTTCCAAATGTTGGAAGTTATGACCATTTATAGGAGGCTTCCATTTACAGAAATGCACATGGAAAAATGAAATTGTACTTGTATTTTCACAAAATAAAGACTCCTCGATAGCAAAAGTAATGCATGTCTTCGTACAACCTTTAGTGTAAATACTAGTAAGAAGAATTTGTAATGTGAAAGTCTTTATGTTTTGAATATTCCCATCTAAATTTTAAAAACTGCATTACCTAGGACAATATGTTAGATGCTAAAAAGCCTTCTTCTAAATTATTTCTCAATCATTAGAAAATCAGTTCAGTTGAAAGTCTAATATTTCTTGATCTAAACACTGTTACTTAATAAGTATGACTGGATCACTTCTTTATTTGAAAGAACTTCACATAATATGTTGGTTTTGCAAACACTTGTCCTTCCGACATTATTAAAGGATGGGACTAGAAGCAGAGGCATCTGGAAGGCTTGCTGTGGCCAGGTCGTGCCTGGGATCCCACATGCCACATCTCATCTAATCCTCACAGCAGCCATGGGGCCAGGGCTTGCCCCCTGGTAAATGGCAGAGCCGGAACTCCAGGCCTGGGCTGCCCCACTGTATCCTTTTCCTTTATAACCCCTGATGCCCGTGGGCTGGCACTGTATTAAAATGATATAAAATATTGATTGCAGTTCAACAAATAGTGGTTTTCCAAGTGCTCTCATAGATTACACTTACGTAGGCACAGCAAGCAGAGGACAAAATCCTAATAGTCTAACGGAAACTTGCTGAATCAGCTCATGGTTATTACCATGAAAGCCTTTGGATGCAAAACCACAGTGGTTATTTGTTGACCTTTTTGGGGGGATGCCCTGTACATCACACCAGAACTCTGCCTTTCACCTGTATTGGTGAGAAGCCTTATATGTAGCTGTAGGGTTTACTCTGTACACAGGGAAGTTCTTGCCTGGTGCTTCTCCAGATAGTGGAGGCTGCTTTCCTAGTGGCTTCTTCAGTTGGAGTTGATTTGGTTTCTCTCTGGCTGTGGGACCCGGCCCAAGTCACATGGTGTCTCTGAATTTCAGTGTCCTTGTCTTTAAAATGCGGGTGACGCCTCCTTCTCAGGTGTGTATACCAGATAGCTTACAGGAAAGTATGCTCCACACTGTAAAGCACTGTGGAGAGAGATGATAAGACTGTTGGTTCAGATGCAGCGTCACCTGTCAGTCCCAAATCCAAAGGCCCCTGAGCCTTGTTAGGTCTGTTTCTGACCAAGATCGTAGAAGGCAAACATTCAGGTGCTCGCAGCTGCTATAGAGGTCTTCTACTCCAGTATTATTTGTGCTTAGAATGTACGTTGAGAATAGAATCAGAACTTTTCTTTTATTCTTTTAATTGTGTCCATTTTAAAAAATCTGCCAAGGAGCATACATCACAATGCAGAGGGGTCTGTGTAGAATGATCTCAAAGCCAGGGAAGGCAGAGGATAGACGGACTCCTTCTCACCAATTCTGGTTACAAAAGTATGTAACAAAAGACTTCTTATGCTAATGACACGTCATTACTGTAGCATGCTAGAAGAAACAGGAGGTGAGAAGGGATTCTTTAAGTGAAATTTACAACTTCATTGAAATACACAGTACACAAAATTTTTAACTAGAGAAGCATGGATGTCCCGGAAAGCCATGAGGCCAACACTTTGCCATCTCTGAGAAGGAGAAAGATAGTAATTTATCCTTTCACACTTTTTCTAAGAGAATAGACCTGTTCTTCCTAGAAATTCTACCCCCAGCTCTGGCATTGTGGACATTTACAGAATCAATCTTCAGAAAATAATGCAACTGTGTTGACGGCAACATTTTATAAAGTGGTATTTTTCCCTAAACTAAACAAGTTTTCTTATTACGATGTCACATCAGGTTTTTTTTTAAAGTCCACAAGTTAGTGGCTAGTTTTTAATTTAGATTTTCATCACATAGCCACTACTCTGAGAAGCTTACCCTGTCCATGATTTCAAAGTTTTATTCCATGAAGGTCTAAAGAGCAACTCCTGACACTAAAGCACAGACAGATAATACACAACCAAAGAAGGTTGAGAATAAAGTCGATCAGCTCTTCCATCAGGAGCACTCCAGTTGACAGCTTGTCAGGTTGAAAAGCAGACACACCAGCTTCAGAGAGAGTTTGGAATGTTGATGATATCTGTGCCTGTTTTGAGCCAAGAGCTCTAGACCAACAACCAGCCAGTGCCAAAGCAGCGTGGAAATCGTGCCGTCATGCCCCAGTTTAAATCTCATATGTTGTACGCCTTTGTTATTAGTGTGATCAGCTAGTGTCTCTTACCAAAGTATACCTTGCTCTACCTGAGACAGTGTTGGGGTTGGAATATGATTAGTATCTTTCAGGAAGCATAATGCCAGTGTGATCAGTGTCTTGTGTATCCTGACTTTGGTCTTTTAAAAAAAAAACTCATTGGAAGAAGTGGGAGAATCACTCATGGATTCTTTTCTAGGTTTTGATACCCATCTTACAAGTCTAGATTCTTTTGTTCCCTGTCAAGTCCTGCAAGGAGGAAAATTAGCCCGAGTTTGTTCGAGCAGACCCCAGTCAGACTGAAACACCTGCAGCCATTTTGCAAGAGAAGCTCTGATGTTCCCTTCTCTCCATGTGGTGGTGCCAACCACGGGGCCGTTTCCAATTAAAACCAGGACATGGATTTAAAAAAAGGCAAACCTCAGTAGAAAAGGTTCTATTTTCAACTGAATAAATAAGAAATCTGACAATATATGAAAACCCCGTTTCGGCGGACTTGACCTTGTGATATTTAGCCGTGCCTTAGGCTGGTTGACATTGAGCAGCTTGTTCACAAAGAGGCACAGCCGGCGATTTTCCCACTGGTTAGATTTCTGGAATGTTTCTCATTATTTTCAGTCCAGTTCTTGGGTCCACAGGTCAGTTTTGGCTGCTATAATCTGCCCTTGCTAAATTTTCAAGGGTAGAATTCTCTTTTTCTCCTTCTCTGTCTTCCTTAACGTCAGCCAGTGGCAAAAATAAAAAGGTTTGTAACGTCTAGAGGAAGAAGGCTGCACGTGCGGCCCTGCCTCGGTTCATTCCATTAGGACACATGTGGACTACACAGTCCAGCTCAGGTGGCAAAGCAGTAAAGGGCATGTGTGGAGTCATGGGGCCACTGGTGCGGCTAGGCTCTGCTCTCCCCAGTGCGGGCTCTTTCCTGGCAGCCTTTCTCTCCACGTGGAGAATTTCAAGCCCAATTCCTGTTAAGCTTGAAGCTGTAGGAAAGACAACCTTTCTTTCCAGAAGTTCGCCCAAAAAAGGTCCCAGTGTTGAGTCCCATCGGTTCAGATCAGTCTGGTTTGGATCACTGGTCCTGCCCTGAGCTGATCACAAAGGGGCTTGTGTGTGCATGTGCCTCGTGTTATGGGGCGGGGGACGCGCTAGCCAGGCACAGGTCTGATACCAGGGTGGCTTTAGCCACCATCTGATCCACATGGACCTAGGGGTTTGGAAGGACATCCTCGCACAGTCTGCTGGTCCCCGAAGTGGGACTGATTTCTAAGCAGGCAGAGGTAGCAGTAGTGGGCACCTGAATAAACCCACTTTGCCTTTCGAATTCTGAGGCTGTCTGATGGAAAATTGTTATATCGAGTAAGTTTTTTGTTTTTTTTTGTTTTTTTTTGAGTCGGAGTCTCACCCTGTCGCCCAGGCTGGAGTGCAGTGGCACACTCATGGCCAGCGCAGCCTCGACCTGCTGGACTCAGGCAATCTTTCCGCCTCAGCCTTCCCAGTAGCTGGAACTACAGGCGTGCACTACCACGCCTGGCTTATTTTTTGACATATTGTAGAGACGAGGTCTCACCAAGTTGCCCAGGCTGGTCTCAAACCCCTGGGCTCAGGCAATCTTCTCAGCCTCCCAAAGTGCTGGGATTATAGGCGTGAGCCACCGCACCCAGTTGATTTTATTTTTTCATACTTAATTTGATGGACTTTTTTAGAATGCCAGATTTGGAGTCATGAGATTGGGCGAAAAATCCTATCTGGGGTCTCTGTTACTTCTGGAACCTTGGGCAAGCCTCTTGGCTATGCAGGGCCTCAGGGTTCTCTTCCTAAAGTGAGATGCACGGCCGCCTCAGATCAATACTGTGAGGCACAAGTGAAGTAATATTTTTCAAAGTATTCTACAAACTCTGAAGCTATATGTTTGGGTTGTCTTAGAAATTATTATTATTTGGAGATAACTTCTAGTTTTCTTCTGCATTATGCATTTTAAACTACAGCTGGGAGTAAAATGCATTTAAAGTAAAGCTCATAATATGTAGCTATGTCTTATAGAACTATGTCTGTTTTCCAGCTTGTAAACCCAAACTAATACCTCTCCACTGATGTGGAAACAATAGTTCTTAGGAATGCAAACACTGTCCAAGAAGTTCCCATCCAGGTTGTAACCTAGTTAGCACTGGAATCTTTGGAAAAGGACTTAGAGATGGCAGCTATACTGAAACACTTAAAAATGTTACGCATATTTACGAGTTAGAATATTTCAAAATATGTGACTATATTTCATGTCTAAATGTTTGCTTCTCTTTTGGTAAAATGTTTGTTGGCTATGTGGGGGCAAGACTCTTTTTAAATCATTTTTTAATTATTCTAAAATAAGCGCTCTGTAAACACTGTTGACCGAATTAGTCTACATAAGGTTATAGGCATCATAAAACCACAGGGCTCCAGGATATAACAGATTGGTCACAAACTGGGATGTTGTCTAATCTTTTAGGGAAATAAACTGCCTGGAACAATAGACCGTCGTCCATCTAGCTTAGTCAACCTGATAATGAGGAAACTGAGTCGTGGAGAGTATGTGTGCCTTGCTCAGGGCCACACAGATCATAAGGCATAGAGCCAGGATTTGAACACAGGTCCACCTTCACAGCCTGTGTGTGAACCATTGTGTCACTGGACGTCCCCGGTTGTCTCTGCAAACCGGACACCAGCAAACATGACACATTCTAGACATTCTAAAGCCCCCAAGGGCCCCAAGCAATGTTTTGAGTTCCTTGAAAAACTCTATTAATAATATCCGATACCTTATGTAGATGCAAGTTTTAGTAGAGGCACAAACCTGTAAGGTAGCATGGATAAACATTGTATCAAAGAAAATCCTTTGCTCTTGACATCCAGTTTTTCATTCTTTAGAAATCAGAGGCAGTAAACGGTTGCTTCATGGAAACCACTGTGAAATGATGTGGCCTTTTTTCTGTCTGAGTCACCATTTTAATGAGGTTTGAATGCAGGATCACAAAATTCATGGTAACTTGCTTTTCTCTGCATGCATTAATAGCTAGAAGAGTCTTCTGTACTGACAGAAGAATGCGGATCTGAGGATACAGAAGGCCAACAGTACTGTCAGAGAAAAGCAGGGAATTTCGGGGTGGGAAGAGCCACAAAGTGTATGTGGCCCACCTCTTAATGGATCGGGCACTTTTCTAGTGCATCCTTTACAGACAGCCACAAGTTTCTGCTTAAACCTGCCACTGGAAAGCTAGCCCCCTCTCTGTGAGGCACTCCTGTCATTGGAAAAGTACTGACTGATACAACTTTGGCCTCGTATTGAGTTTAAATAAACCTTCCTGAAACCCCTACAGTTAGCGCCTTCTTCTGAAACAGCAGAGCATAGCTCTGCCCCCTTTTCCTGAGAAGAGTTCCTTAGGACTGATGATATCCCGCCTACTCCATTGAACACGCCCAGACCCTCACCAAGACCACCGGTGGGCAGGGTGCAGCCACGTGGCATCCTGACTTCCCAGCTCTGCTTTGCTGATGTTTGCGAGAACCAGCATTAACATGACTCATTCTCTCTGGGCAGTGCTGGATTTACATCTATTATTTTCCAGGTAAAAGAGTTTGTCAGGTTGCTTACCCAATACTAATAGTCTGTTGAGACTTTTTATTTTATTTTCCTTTCATCCGGACGCATGTAGGGCATAAGTGCCATTTTTGTCCTGTGGGTACAGATACATGGCGTAGTGGTGAAGTCTGGGTTTTCAGTGCATTCATTGCTGAATAATACGCACTGGACCTATCAGATCCTATCAGATGCTCACCATCTGTCGAGACCTTTCTAAAACTTGGTTGTTGATTGGTGTGTCAGGAATCCTTCCCAACGATGCAGTGTGCTAATTTTAAAAGCTCACCCTCAGGAAAGTACACCTTTCCAGCAGTCCTCCAGTGCACGGAGGGAAGTGTGGCACAGAGCTGAGGGGAAGGCCGTGTGTGGCTTTCCGCCCCAGACCTCTAGGTGGGCAGCCTTTGAGATGGTCGTTCAGCTGGACCTGGTTTTTTCGTATTTTTCACAAGGATGAAATGAGGAAATAGCAGCGTCTCAATAAACATCGTTGAATGAATCACATTGCCCAATGCCTCTTTTTTACCAGAAGCAAGAAACAAATGTTGAGCACATCGTTAATAAACGGATTCGAGTAAAGACAGTGACTGCCTCAGTTTCCCATAAAAGAGCATAGTGCATATTTTAAAGAGATGTTAAGAACAACATTACAAAGCCGGGCTCGGTGGCTCAGCCTGCAATCCCGCGCCTTGGGAGGCTGAGGTGAGTGGATTGCCTGAGCCTACGGGTTCGAGACCCGCCTGGGCAAGCGAGACCTCATCTCTACAATAAATCAAAAAATTAGCCGGGCATGGTAGCGCGCGCCTGTAGTTCCAGCTACTCGGAAGGCGGAGGCGGAAGGATCGCCGGAGCCCAGCAGGTCGAGGCTGCGGTGGCCGGGAGCGGCCAC